>APFE031333349.1:29894-43651 GCA_000404065.3 Pinus taeda
GACAGGGTTTCAGTATTGGGTGATTCAGAGATTGATGATGCAGGTTGTATTGCAATGGTGATTGTTTTATGGATCCAGTATGAAAATGTATGAAACGTGGTCCCTGGATGATCGTAGGCTGACACCTACGTACTGGTAAACATATTGGCCAGTACAAGAGCTAGGGGGTTGTAGCTCCTTTCCAGTAGCAGCTGGAGAATGAGTAAAGGTTGGAGCCTTTAGTAGGCTAGCACCTATGTACTAGTAAATGGAATGACTAGTACAAGAGCTAAGAAGGTTGCAGCCTTTTGCAGGTAGAGGCTTGCGTACTGGTAAAGGACTGCACCAGTACATTTTAAAAGAAGTTTCTTATTAAAGGAAGATAGAAACAAATTGCAGCAGGTGGTTTTTCACCCACATTGGGTTTCCACCTTATATCATGGTGTTCATGTGTGCTCTTTATGTGTGATGATCTGTTTAGTTTACTATTCATATGGTTAATAATGTTCTGATGCATTCACTGAAGATGAACTAACTAAATCATAAAGGTTATTGGATGTACGTTAGTTTCTTATAACACAGTCGCGTATATACGCAGATATCCTTAACTAAAGTAGCGTATATGAATCTGAGTATGAAAATGAAAAAGTATCTGATTTGCTAATACTGATTCACCCCATCCCCTCTCAGTATTATTTCCAACAAGTGGGATGCGAGGCAAATTAGGTGACTGCTCATGAAAACTGCACAGTTTTCTGAGTGAGTAGCAAACCCGCTATCTCGGTGACTAGCTGGAAAAATTGCGCAATTTTTTGCGGGAGACAGGGAGAGGAAAGTGGGTGTTTTTCCGGCATGTCTGCGCAGCTTTTGTGGACTTTTTGGGGGGAGTGAGTCTTGGGGTCACTTCCTGGTCAAACTCTCTAGTTGACCAGCTGGAGGGTTGGTTGATTCACTTGTGGGAAACACATATTGAGCTGGCTTGCTGAGAAACTTCTACACTGGTCTAGGTGACAGTGCAAGCTACCTAGGAGAAAGCCTCAAGCTCTACGCAATTTTGGGTAGCAATACATGTCCACTGAGGGCTGAAACCATGAAATGTAGCTCAACGAGGGTCCGACTATTGGAGGGTGATCTGGTCATCAGAACTTCAGCAAAATGATTGTTTGTGTGAGTGAGTGAACTTGTGCATACGCGACCTTGCGAATACATACTCAGCATGACTTGACGACAAGACACCTCAAACCATCAAGACAACATACTCAGTGTGACTAACTGACAATGCGAGTGACAAGCGTGATAGTTGTGATAGATCGTTGAACGACCATGACGACGCTTGCACGACAGTGCATACAACATTGTGTGTGAGTGTGATAGATGTGTACATGGAAAACATAACTCAAAAATTACCTTCAACATCACGAGAACAAGGTCGCAAGAATAACATAGCAATCGACATGTGGAAGATGATAGGTGATCCAATAAGTGAAAAAGAAGCAAGGCATGTAGAAGAAACACATGAGATGAATTCTTGTGTTTGCGCACATGCATGTTACTGAGGACATGATGATATGGCAATGACAAGCAATCCTACAAACTCAACTAAGAGGTGCACTTCAGAAGATTTTCTTTACTTACCATACTTACCCTCAAGATGATCATGCATCATGTAGAGTTTGTATGTGGTCCTCATCTTTTGTATTACTCGTTTTCGTGGTCCTTCTCCTCAGCTCCTTGGAAGCAATTTTAGCATGTCACATTTTCCTGTACTTATTGAGAGGTAGATCTGTACAATTTCAGTGGAAAGTGACTGCTGTTGGAATGAGACCCTAGGAGGCCTATCTACACAGTTTCTACATACAAGACAGACAAGAAAACTTGGGCAACACCACACAGTTTGAGTCTCAAGGCACTCCTTCAGGATAGGGGTCCCGAGAGGACATCTCTGAGCAATTATGGAGTGCAGTACAACTGGAATTCTCTCTGCATTTCTGGAGAGCAGTGTTGGGTAGGGCCTCTATGTGCTACAGGGTTTGAGCAAGCAAGGGAGGTTGGTGTCATTGCGCACTGCGGGGTTTCAATACGAAATGGAGGAAGCATGATGGTTGCAGAAGAAAAGCGCATAATTACGAGAAGTTGGATGAGGCTAGGTTGCTTGGGAAAATGGCTAAGTGTGAGATCACTGAAACATATGTAAACATTGATAGGACTCGATTGCAGTCACACAAAGACACTTAGTGACACAACGTAGACCATCCAGAATACATAAGACATATTTTTATTTATTCAACAACCTTCATGACATGAGTGTGTGAGGTGAGTGTGAAACATTTCTATGTGATGACAACCACTCATACGCATACAATTCCCTTGAAGCAAGACAACATTCCCTCTGCATGACATGCAAAAACCCCAATGTCCAAAAATGACACATGTTGCATAAAGATGAGAACATGAAAAACTCTTAGGATCGAGGGTACCTTGAAATCATTAGCTTACCAATAAGTGACCAAGGATGATCGATCGTAGGATCCAAGGTAGGCTCCAAAATTTTCATGCGAGCCAAAATTTTGGAGGGTGGTTGTAGCTACTACAACACTAGGAAGAAACACACATGAACAACAACGAGGGTATGTCCAACATTGAGAAGAATAGTCCAGAGTGGATGTGGAAGTCATGAAAACCACAGTTCAAAGGAAAACACATACACCATCCATCGAAGTAGTGCACACGTGGGTGACGGTCATTAAAAACAAGAGAACATAAAGATGGTATGTCTAATGTCCGGTGGAGTAGTCCACATTGATGGGACAATAGTGATAAAGAATACAACACATATTCAACAATATGAGTACTAAAATAACTGAAGTAGTTCAAATATCTTAGTAAAGGTTAAGCAAACATGCATTAGAAATGTTTAAAGAATAGTCTTACAAATGGAGAAAAAATGTGCATGAAAATATGCTGGCTTGAGATTGACTTCTGAATTAAGAAAAATACCCAAGAAACATATGTACACCATACATCACTAGTCCCAATAGTGGGACATTGGATCCACTCCTCGCTCCTCAAAGAACATATTACAAACTCTCAAGGCTATATGGGAGTAGACAAGGTGAAAAAGTCCTTTGCTCATACAATGAGAGGGTATATATAGCCAAGGGGTTATAACTAACCTTTGTGGCTCTTCAACTTCTCTCATGACTGTTTAACTTCCTATGACTTTTTGACTTTACATCACTCTTCGACTTCATATGTGGGTCTCTTGGACTTCCACTTTACCTTACATTGATTACAACAAGTATGGCCCAAAGTAGTAATGTGGCCAAGACAACTCATGACACAACTCGGCATTACATTGTTGACATGTACTAGCTAACTGTGGTGTCCATGTCAAGTTTTTGTGCTGCTGAGTGATTGTATGCTCTCAGTGTCATATGTCTTCACCTCTGTATGGAAAATTGCGTGGGGTATTTGATGGTATTGGTATTTCCTTAATGGTGCATGTGAATGTGTCGCTTGCACTCACTTGCTGGACGTGCTTCATGTGTTCACTCTACTGTGAGCAAGTCTTCTAGCATGCACCTCTTTTCAATCCCATTCATCTATGTACCATGTTCCATCAATGTACCTATTTTTGCAATTATTCATGATGAGACAACATCAAATCTGAAAATCTCCTAGTCTATGATGATGCATTGTTTTCCATTTAAATGCAGGTGACCGGGAGAGGGACAAGGCACTTAGATTGTGGAAAGCACAACACAGGCTGGGATGCGAGGCTCCAAAGCACTTTCAAGAAAAATTGTGCAGATGTCATTGGGAGACATATTTTCACAATCTAAGATAGCAGTGACAGTTGCAGGGAAAAACCCAATTGGGAGAAAGAATTGCGTAGTTTCCGAGAGGAAGGCCAAGCGCGTTGTGGGGAAGATGTTGAGCCAATCTATGCAATTTTCCAAGGGAGCACTAGGTAGGTCATCTAGTTTGGATCTGCGCAATTTATTTGGAGAAGATAGTGTGAGCAACAAAAGGCATTGGAAGAAAAATATGCATAGTTTTGCAGAGGAGCACAAGATCGGGATGCGGGAGCTACTGGTCAAAATTGTACAATCCTTCGAGATAGTCTAGGCCTATATAGTTCTATTGAATTTTGAGCTATTTACAGAGTGGGAAAGAAGGGCTAGGTAGGAAAGCTCTACACAATTCCTAAGCTGGTTGGAGAGTGGGGAAGAAGGGAAGCGTAGGACAACTCTGCGCAATTCTTGGGCTGGCTGTAGATCAGGGAAGAAGGGTTGTTGGCAAGACAGCTCTACACAATTCCTGGGTTGGTTGTAGAGTAGGGAAGAAGGGTTGTTGGAGGACAACTCTATGCAATTTTTGAGATTAGTACAACCCTGGGTCACAACTCAAGTCCTTTCTCCAGTTGACTAGTGGGAGGCTTGATGGGAGGTCTTGCAGGAAGTGCATACTGGATCGACTTTTGTGACAACTTCTGCACAGTTCTGGGATTCAGATAGTTGGCCCATTTCCATAATTGTATACATTAGGCTTCCCAGAGGACAGGCTCAAGCTATGAGGAGTTCTGGGCAGTAGTGCAAGGTTAGTGAGATTAGGTCCAGTTGACGGATGGTTTTCCGGTGGTTGTCCGGTGGATAAATTGACTAAATGTGAAAGAAAGTATACTCGTGCATACATGAAAATGTTATCACACACGTAGTATGACTCGACGATAAGAAACCTTAAACCAGCAAGACAACATGTTCTCAATGAGACTGACTCGAAGGTTGAGAGCAACAATTGCCACAATCGAAATATTTCTTCAAACAATCGTGACAACACTTGTGCGACGATGTTTACAACTATGTGTGTGAGTGCAACCGATGTCAACAGAGTGAAAACAACTCATACACACAAAGACAAACCTTCCAAATTTCTAGAACAAACTCGCAAGCATAACATAGTGATCAACATGCCAAAAGATGACTGATTATCCTTTTAGCAAAGAGGGTGTGAAAACTCGACAACAGCTCATGGGATGAACCCGAGTGTTTGATACCATCAAGGGGAAAACCAAGGAAGGCTCAAAAATTTGGATGCACACCAAAATTTTGGAGGGTATTGTAGCGAACATAAATGTTTGTTAAGAAGTTGGAATAATACCCAAAGTTACTATCCCTGTGATAGCCTCAACCTTGAAATCCCTAGCCCTCTCTAAGAGAGGCTTGATTGGACATTTCATAGGAATCTAGTTGCGTCCAAAAGTAGTATAAGACTGGGTTCAAGAAAATTGGAAACCTCTATGCTAAAAAATATTAGAGACCTATTTCTACAGAAAGGACTTCTTCATTTTCTATTTCAAATCAAAGGAGGACAAGGATCCTATCTTCATAAATGGGCCATATTTCATGGGGCCAAGGGGTCTCTATCTGAATAAATGGAACCTCAAATTTGACTCTATTAAGGGCATTCCAATAGTAACTTCGATGTGTCTAAAACTCCCCCATCTTCCGATGTATTTATGGAATAAAGAAGCCTTCATAACAAAAGAGAATTCATTGGGTAAATACTAGGATTTAGTATATCCAAATGATAATTATTCTTGTGCAAGAATTCATGTAGGAGTAGACCTAGAAAAAGGATTTCTTAAATAGTTTAGGCTCAATATAAATGGTTGGATGCATGTACAAGACCTAGATTATGATCAACTGTCATTTAAATGTCAGTTTTGTCACAAATACAAACACTTCATGAGAAACTGCAAAATGAGGCAGCGAGAACTAGAAGAAGTGAGAGATGTAGACAATAGGAACAAAAGAACCACAAAATCAGGAGCAGGGAAGATCCAAGAGAACCCTCCAAAGGAGAACCTAGGAAAAGGGAGATAAGAAGAAAATAAATTTAAAGCTCTGAAAAATATACAAGAAGATGAAGTAGTGACAAAAAAATATCAGGGGCAAGGATCTCAAGGGAGAGGGCCAAGTCAAGAACCATGGAAGTCCTTGACAACCAAGGTAGTACACCTAGAAGGTACTTTGAAACAAGGAAATAATACCCAGGAAGTACCAAAAAACCTAGGGCCCTCCCCAGGTTCCAAAGGGTTGCCATAAATCTAGATTCTAGAACCGAAAACATATGACTCGTTAGATCTGGAAGATCCAAACCATGCAAGGGAAGTAAAGAGAGGAAGAAAAATGAACGTCAAAATATGAGAAATAGATACATGAAGAGAAAATCAAAAGGGCATGCAAACAACCTTAGGTGCTACCATCTAACCCCCAAAAACAAAAATCCATAGTAAAATGGTGTTGACAGAACTAGGAAAAGGCTCGACAAAACACAACACCAAAAATAAATGAAGTTTCTCTCTTAGAACTTTAGAAGGCTAGGAAAAAGAAAAAAAGAGGCAATGAGAGACCTAAGAAAAATGAAAAGACCATAGATAGTTATTTTACAAGAAACTGAGTTGGAAGCAACAACAACGCAAGAAGTAGGAATAAGGAATTGGAGGGGGAGTGAAGGGTTGGCAGCAGGGGCTATGAGAGCCTCCGGAGGAGTAATGACAATATGGGACTCAAGGAAAGTGGAGTTATAGAAATTGGAAATAAGATCACATTAGATTATCATGGTCATAAAGGTAAAAGGTCTTAACCTAACTATGTATTTAGCAAACATGTATATTCATGTCTATTACAGGGAATGAAAAAGAATGTTGGGACTCGTTAAGTGAATTTCTGGAATTAAATGAATGTGAGAACTTAGTAGTGGTAGGGGATTTGAATACGACCTTTTGAAGCTCAAAAAAGAGGGAAGGAAAAATACCTAAGGATCTCATTAAATTATATATTGAAGGCCTGATGGCCAGATGGGACTGGATAGATGTGAAGCCAAAAAAAGGGAGAATTCACATTGTCAAATAGAAGGGTAGGACAAAGCCATGTGGCAGCAAGATTAGACAAATTCTTAGTTCAGAGTTCAGTCTCTCTAGGACCTTGGAAGGTGGAGGAAAAAAATCCTTGCAGTGAGCATCTAATACCATAAATCAATCACCTTGATAGTGGATACCATAGACAGGGGAGGACCCATCCCCTTCAAATTCAATCCCATTTGGATCAAGCAGGAAGGATTCTTCAAAGTAGTTAGGGAAGCTTGGGAAACTCTAGTCTCAGCATTGTCCTTATTTGTGTGGGAAGAAAAGCTCAGAAACATGAAGAAAAGGATAAAATATTGGGCTTAAAGACTTTAAAAACCTCAGGATTAGAAATTAGACCTATAAAAGGAAATGGAGAAAGTTCAAAAATAAATTGAGTGAATGGAAGAAACGTATGAGATAATGAACAAAGAAGTTGAACTAGATACAAAGTACTATAAAGCATGTAGAGAAGAGGAAGAGGAATGGAGAGAAAAGTACGGGTGCCTATTGCTATTTGCAGGAGACAAAAACACATCCTACTTTCATAAATAAGCAAAGTTAAGAGAAGCGATCAATAGAATTACAGAAGTCCAAGGACAATATGGGTATAGAAGAGAGGGGTAGGAGGAGATCAAACAGGAAGAAACCAAACACTTGAAGAGCTTTATCAAGAAATCGACCAGGAGGATGAAGAGACCAAGTATCTTGATAGGTAGGAAGGAGAAACTAGAGAAATGATAAATGGAATTGCAACAATGATAATAGACTAGGAAAATGAGTATCTACTAAAGAGAGTTAAAGATAAGGAAATGTAGGAAGCATTTCTCAACCTGTAGTTGGATAAGGCCCTAGGATCTGATGGATTCACTGTAAACTTATATAAAGCATGTTGGGAGACAATCAAGATAGACTTATGGAGGATGGTAAACGATGTCACCAGGAACAAGAGAATTGGGGGAGCTATGAACTCAACATTCCTAGCCCTGATCCTAAAGGATAGAAACCCCACCTCTTTCAACAGGTTCAGACCCATACCACTATGCAACACTTCCTACAAAATAGTGATGAAGATAATATCAAAAAGGATAAGAAGTGTATTCAAGAATTTCATCTTGAAAAACCAGGGTGGGTTCATCCAAGGCAGGAAAATCTTAGACAATATTATTCTAGTCTAGGAAGCTATCCATTCAGTAGGAAACAGGAGGAGCAGGGGATGATCCTGAAATTAGACATGGAAAACACATTTTATCATATAAGACATAGTTTCCTCTTCAAGGAACTTATAAAATTCAGATTTTCAGAAGAATTTTTGAATTGGATAAAAGCTTGTACTAGTGAACCCTGGATTGCACCATTAGTAAATGGGAGACTTGGACCCTTCTTCAAGATCTCAAGATGATTGCAGAAAATTTTTTCCATTGCCCCCCTCTTTGTATGTGATCATGGAAGATAATATAAGTAGGAGCCAAGAAAAGGGAAGAGTAAATGAAAATATCTCAGGGCTGGAAATCAGTTGAGGAGTAAGAGTGATAAATCATGCACAATTTACAGAAGACACCCTACTACTGGGAGGCACGTTGATTCCAATGGAAGAATGATTCAAAAAAGTTCTCGAAAACTACACCAAAGCCTTTGGAAGTTTGATAAGTAAGTAGCAATATTTACAGTTGGAATATGGGGGCAAGAAGGTTAACCCAAATCGCAGGCAGATTGTGATTTTGACCTCTTCTGAAAAACATTGAAGATGTGATACCACTAAAGCAATGGCTTGGTAGCCTTGGAAAATCAAAACTAGGGGATTTAGGAGAATGTGAGGAGGTTCGAGACTAGGCCTAGAAAGGTTGGAGATCACTTCCATTCCTAGAAGCCATACTTTTTGCATGGACACATCTCGAAGATATTCTAAGCACCAGAACTTTGATCAACAAAAATATAAAGGATAGAAAGGGTTGGGGAGCCAAAGGAGTGTACTCAGTAAAGCAAGGTTATCATATCCTAACCCAAAATCCTATTGTCCTCATAATGATATGGAAATAAATATGGAACAAGGAAGACCCGCATAAAGTAAAATTTTTCTGTTGGGCACTCTCCATGGAAAAATCCTCAACAGAGAGAACCTAAAAAAAAAAAAAAAAAGAGGAATCCATGGACCTACATGGTGCCCCCTATGTAGAGAAGCCTAAGAAATGATATTGCATTTATTGATACATTGAAAAACTTTTGGCGAGGTATGGTCAAATTGGAGGAGGACATGGAGAGGACCAAAGAATCACTAGACGACATTCAAAATATTTTTCTAAACAAGGAAGAAAATTACCTTGGCCAATTAAAAAAAAAGCCTTTAATAAAAGAAGAATTTGGAAAAGTCTACTAAAATATTTGGTATGGAAAATATGGTTGGTGCAGAACGTGGTAATCTTCAGAAAATGAAATATGGACACTAGAAGTTATCACGGTCAAGGAAATGGGCCTCCTACAATAAGTAATCAGGGATCGAGGTTGGCCTGATCAAGATGAAAATAACCTGGAGAAAAGACAAAAGGGATGGAACTGAAAATTCAAAAATCAACGAGTCCACAAGGAAAATGTAGGCCCAAAAAGGGAGGAATGACACATCCAAAAGAGAAAAGAATAATGTGAAGCTTGGAAACAAAGTCATGAACGATACTAGCTCTTGGGATCAGAGAAGCAACGAATAATGAAGTCAGGCTTTCTAGGCTCAGTGAAGGTTTGAAACTACTTGTGGAAAAAGAAACATGACCGGTGGGAATAACAAGGGACTCCCAAGTGACAATAGATAAAATAAGAAGAGGAAAGCATTTCCTTAACACTAAACTTAACTACCATCTCAACAAGGTCATGAGCCTAAGTACAAAGGTCAAGGACATAATATGGTTCCATGCCACATGGGAGTTAAATGTGGAGGCTAATGTACGCGTGAACTAAGAAACTAAGATGAACAATGGCGAGAGAAAGGTGACAACTAAAGATGGCAACCCTCAAGGATAGGAAAGGACTATACAACATGCAAAGGGTTTCAACAAATAGTTATTAGACATCGTTTGTAATGTGCAAGGAATTATTTTTTATTCATATATGTAGTACTTAATATTGGTGAGGTGTACTTGGAAATGTTGGGAAAAATGATGAGAGGGGAGGTGAATTAGTATTTTAACTTTCACAATAATGATTTTCCTTTTTAAACTATAGATGCTATTTTTCTAAAACCAACCAGTGTATGTTTGCGCCTATAAAGAATGAAACCATCGTATATATAATAAAATTTGATAAACAACTACTTCATTGTTTTAAATCAGAGTGTGATGTATTCACTAGGTAATAAATAGTTGCAGTAAGAACAAAATAAATCAACACACATAAGTAGCACAAATGAATACGGGGATTTTTCAGGTGGAAACCCAATATGGGAAAAAACCACCACTACTATTGTCTCAGTCTTCAATCTTCTTATAATAAAAAGTGTTTACAAATTTTGTACTGGTGCAGACTTTTCCAGTACGCAAGAATCTACCAACTGAAGGCTACAACCTTCACTTGTTTTCCAGCTTCTACTAAAAGGGAGCTCCAAGCCCCTAGCTCTTGTACTGGCTGATATGTTTACTGATATGTAGGCATTGACCTACAAAAGGCTACTACCTTCACTCTTCCTCCAAGGACCACTTTTCATAAATTTTTAGAATGGATACTCTTGGTACAAAACAATACAATATGAAGGCCACGTTTCATCAAATTTTCATACTGGACCCATCAGTAACATCAACCACCACTACAATGCAATCATCAAATATAATTGCATTTACCAACAATTAGTCAATCTGAACAATCAAATCATTGTCACAAGAACACAAAGTTGAACCCATAACATTGCAACAACAACCAAAACCAATTGCAACCTCAAAAATTATATGTCAGAATGTATACGCTACTTCAGTGAAGCCAACCTTCATGTATACACTACTTCCTGTAACCCAACCTATGTATACCTCTAAAGATACTAACTCATAAACCTCTAAACTAAAAATTGTATCAACCAGTGACATTCTAAAGATCTACTGCCAATTTACAGAGTTCTAAACAAATAGTAGCAAAGATCACCATCTGACTCAATCAATCAATCAACCAAAATCAATCTCCTTACACAATCAGTTTTACTTTTAGATATAATGAAGACATCATTGACAAAGAGTATTAAACCAGCAGCACTAATCAGATAGATTAGTCATCTATAAATAACAAGCTTTTCTTTTGCATACATTGCTTGGAAGTGCCAAACCAGTGTGTATATGCACCTTCACCAAGGCGGGCTAGTGTATAGATCTACAAATAATAACTTATAACTTCACAGCTATTCTAAACTTCATACATACCCAAATCATAACATATAAAGGATAAAGCATGCGTTAGCAATCAGATCTAGCCCATCCATTATCAGATCTCACAATCATAAGTCATTTCAGGTCTTGTGATCTTGATCCAACATTGTATCTAAAGGTGCACAAGATATTTCAGATCATATCATAACCATAGCCCTTACAACATAAAATATACTTCAAATAGAAGTATTCGTGAAAAACACTTTCACTTGCACACTTTGCCCTTTGATCTTCTCCTCCTTATATAGTTTTAGTATTTCTCAATACCTCGGACCAAAAAAACACTTAGAACATGTGGTATTCTTGGACGAGATCAAACAACCATTATTCTGCTCAATATTGTGGGTTAATACCATGGGATGGACCCTTGGTATTCATTAATCTTAATTTTCCATCCCATACATGCTTTTCCTTCAGAGAAAGTGTGTGCATACGTATACGCGCATTTTGTTATGTGAAACCGGTTGTATACACTATTTAGACTAGGTGAACCAGTGTATACAACTTAAAACATTATTTTTCTTCAATTTCTTGACTTTGATATGTAGTCCTTTGTCCCATCATCATGTTCTTCTGTACCATGACCCTGTCACCTCTGAATTGAACTGACTTGTGAGTGGGTTTCCATCAAGGACAATACATGTACCATAATCCTAATAATATCCCCCTTTGGACTTGATGGCAGCCCTATTGGTGTTGATTACTTCAAGATGTAGAACCTATTAGATATGTCAAACAACACCAAGATACTCTCCCCCTTTGACATCAAGGGCAAAGGGCGGACCAAGATATTCTCCTTAGTACATGATAAGATGCATTATACTATCCATGCTCCCCCTGAGCACATGTACAGTTTACATAAATATTTTTCAGAAGAATAACATGACTCTATAACTCAACTAGGTGAGTATGAACTTCCTAACACCAATGACTCATACATACATCATGTTGGGTTGTGTTATATTCTTTCCACGACTAACCGACGTAGTGAACCGGGGGCTTAGAGGGGGGTGGGTAGCCCCTCTCTACAAGGTTCAGGGCAACGCCCCGGGAAAATTATTTTGGACCCTATATTAGGTTGGGCGAACCTACCTATGGTTTTCGGTCCATGGCTTTGGACGCAATGGTTTTTTAGTCCATGGTATTGGATGCTTCGGCATGTATAAATATGTATTGTAACATTGAAAGGAACATAATGAAAAATCAAGCTGGTAGTCTCGGTTTTGGGATCCAGTGGGAAATCTCTGTGTATATGTGTTTTATGTGTTATGCTCGCACATTGTTTATTTTCTTTGTTTTAGAATTCGTATGTAGGTAATTTCTGTACAGGGTTAAAGCCTACATTTGGTATCAGAGTTTTTTTGGCTTCAAGGGGATGCCTTTATTTCTGAGGGGTTACGCTCGGGCCTGTGGTAGACCCTGTTCAGTGGGAGATCTGCGAGATCGATTCTGGTGGTGAAAGAAGATGGCGAGCAGCGGAAAGATAGAGATTGAGAAGTTCAATGGTCAGAGTTTTGAGTTGTGGAAACTCAAGATGGAGGATCTGTTGGTGGATAAAGATCAGTGGATCGCGGTAGATCCGGGTACTAAACCAACGGGAGTGACCGATGAAGAATGGAAGAAGTTGGATCGGAAGGCAAAGAGCACAATACGATTGTGTGTCTCAGATTCAGTATTGTTGAATGTATCAGGGGAAGCTACGGCGAAGGCTCTGTGGGACAAGTTAGGGACTTTATACCAATCTAAGTCTCTGGTGAATAAACTATTCCTGCGGAAAAAGCTGTATAACCTGAGGATGAAAGATGGAGACTCGGTGATAGAGCATTTGAATGTGTTTAATACTGTGGTAAGTCAGTTATCATCTATTGATATTAAAATTTCAGATGAAGATAAGTCATCAGTTTGTTGTGTTCTCTACCAGATTCATGGGATAGTCTTGTTATTGCAATAGGTAGCAATGCAACCGCTTTGCAGTTTGATGAAATAGTCTCAGCCTTGCTGACGGAGGAGATGAGATAGAAAAATATGGACAACCAGAATGGTGATGCCTTGTCTGTACGGGACGGTCCCAGAACATAAACAAAAATAAGTCATCGAGTGGGAGATCTAAATCTAGAGGGAGATCTAAATCTCGAGGAAAACCTACAAAGGTGGTGTGCTAGAAATGAGGAAAGGAAGGGCACTTCAAAAGGGAGTGTAAATCTAAAGCTCCTGATAAAGGAAAGGGATCTGATGATGCTCCCTCTGCAGAGGCGAAAACCACCTCAGATGAAGGTGGGGATGTGTACTTGGCTTCTTCAAGTACACATGTAGATCATGAGGCATGGTTGATTGCCTCAGGTGCATCCTTTCACTTCACTCCCCATAGAGAGTGGTTCTGCGAGTATGAGAAATACGATGGTGGTGATGTCTTCTTAGGAGATGATAGGAAGGCTAGAATCATTGGTCGTGGAAAAGTAAGTTGAAGTTGCAAG
>APFE031333349.1:43671-73199 GCA_000404065.3 Pinus taeda
ATATTTCCTTAAGAAGAAATCTGAAGTCTTTGACAGGTTTAAAGAATTTAAGGCTCTAGTGGAAAATCAGACAGAGAAGAAGGTAAAGTTGTTGAGGACAGATAATGGTGGACAATTTTGCAGCAAGGAATTTGAAGAATTCTGTAAGAGGTGTGGTATAGCACGATAGAAGACTACTCCATATACACCTCAGCAAAATGGAGTCGCAGAAAGAATGAACAAGAAGCTGATGGAAAGGGCAAGAAGCATGCTCAGTGGTGTCGGGTTAGGACAGGAATTCTGGGTAGACGCAGTGGACATTGCATGTTACCTGGTCAACAGGTCACCTTCATCAACGTTGGAGGATAAGACTCCACAAGAAGTATGGACTGGTAAGAAACCCTCTCTTTCACATCTGAGGGTATTTGGATGTGATGCATATGTACATGTTCCAAAGGAGAAATGAACCAAGTTGGATTGTAAATCTGAAAAGTGCATCTCTATTGTGAATAAGGATGGTTTAAAGGGTTATAAGCTTTGGAACCCAGTAACGAGGAAGGTTGTGTACATTCGAGATGTGGTGTTCAGAGAGGTGAAAGATGTTATTAAACATGAAGTCCAACCAAAGGAACCTGTGAAGATAGAGTTTGAACTAGAGGAGGAAGAATCAGACTCTGTAGTAGAGGAGGAATCAGAAGATGAAGAGCCACAAACTCTGGCTGTGAGAAGATCAGTTCGAGAAAGAAGGAAGCCAAAAAGGTATAGTCCATCTGCTTTGTATTCAAATTTTGCTTTGTCTGTTACTGATGATGATCCCAGAACTGTGAAGGAAGCAGTGGATTCAGAGGTTGGAAAACTCTGGAAAGAGGACATGGTTGATGAAATGGCATATTTGCACAAAAATGAGGTTTGGGATCTGGTGGAGTTGCCGGCTGGAAGGAAACCCATTGGTAGCAAATGGGTGTTCAAGAAGATGACAAATGCAGAAGGGGAGGTGGAGAAATACAAAGCTCGGTTGGTAGCAAAAGGTTATTCCCAGGTGCCGAGAGTTGATTTTGGTGTTA
The DNA here is from genome assembly GCA_000404065.3 of Pinus taeda. Taxonomy (NCBI): domain Eukaryota; kingdom Viridiplantae; phylum Streptophyta; class Pinopsida; order Pinales; family Pinaceae; genus Pinus; species Pinus taeda. The sequence goes on from APFE031333349.1 coordinate 44,715, forward strand.
TTTTTTCTCCTGTTGCCAAGGTAACTTCTATTAGATTTTGAGGTAGAATAGATGGATGTGAAGACATAATTTCTTCACGAGGATTTGGAAGGGGAAATCTACATGAAGCAACTTGAAGGCTTTGCGGTGAAGGGTACAAAAGAACTGGTATGCAAGTTAAAGAAGTCTATATATGGGTTAAAACAGTCACCAAGGATGTGGTATCAGAAATTTGATACATTTATACGAGGACTTGGCTTCACCAGAAGTAAAGTAGATCACTGTGTGTATTTTAAATTAATTGGTGACCGTGCTATTTATCTGGTCTTGTATGTGGATGATATGTTGCTAGTTGGAAATGACAAAGAAATTATCCAGGATTTGAAGACTCAACTGTCCTCCAAATTTGACATGAAAGATATCGATGCTGCAAACTACATTTTGGGCATGGAAATTAAAAGAGATCAGGCAAAGAGGAAGCTCTGGTTAAACCAGAGGAAGTATACTACAGAGGTTTAATATGCAGGATAGTAAATTGGTGAAGGTTCCAATTCCTGTAGGTGTGAGATTATCTGCTAAACAGTGTCCCAAGACACAAGAAGAGGAAGAGGACATGTCTCGTGTTCCATATGCAAGTGTAGTCGGTAGCTTGATGTATGCAATGGTCTGTACTAGACCAGACATTGCACATGCAGTGGGAGTATTTAGCAGGTTTATGTCAAAACCAGGGAAGGAGGACTGGACAACAGTGAAGCGGATTTTCAGGTATTTGCGTGGCACTAGTGATTATTGTTTGTGCTATCAAGGAAGACCAGGATTGGACTGAGTGTTGGATATTCGTGGTTTTATTGATGCAGATTGGGCTGGAGATCTGGATTAGAGAAAATATACAAGTGGGTATGTGTTTAACCTATTTGGAGGTGAAGTCAGTTGGATGAGTAAGAAGCAATCTATAGTGGCACTATCAACTACGGAGGCAAAATACATGGCAGCCACGCATGCCAGCAAGGAAGCAGTTTGGTTGCAGAGATTGTGTTCAAGTATGCGGTTAGTATAGGGAGCTATAAGGATAGACTGTGACAGCCAAAGTGAAATTTTCTTGGTAAAGAACCCTACTTATCATTCAAAGACAAAGCACATTGATGTTCAGTATCACTTTGTGAGGGATATGATAGAAGACAAAAAGGTGTTGCTAGTAAAGGTGGACACTTTGAAGAATACTGTAGATGCATTGACAAAATCTGTGAGCTCTATGAAGTTCTCTTGGTGTAGAGAAAAAATGGGTGTTTCAGGGCTGGAAAAAAGACTAAGCTCTCATGTGGCCCCCTGTGGAAAGAAAACAACAAGTGGGAGATTGTTGGGTTGTGTTATATTCATTCCACGACTAACCGACGTAGTGAACTGGGGGGTTAGAGGGGGAGCGAAGCCCCCGCTTCGTTGGGCCGATTATGCAGCAGGGGGCGGCAGCCCCCCCTGTCTGAGGGGTTTGAGGGGGGTGGGTAGCCCCCCTCTACGGGGGCTGGGGCAGCACCCTAGGAAAAAAAAATTTGGACCCTATATTAGGTTGGGCGAACCTACCTATGGTTTTCAGTCCATGGTTTTGGACGCGATGGTTTTTTGGTCCATGGTATTGGATGCTTTGGCATGTATAAATATGTATTGTAACATTGAAAGGAACATAATGAAAAATCAAGCTGGTAGTCTCGGTTTTGGGATCCAATGGGAAATCTCTGTGTATATGTGTTTTATGTGTTATGCTCGCGCATTGTTTATTTTCTTTGTTTTAGAATTCGTATGCAGGTAATTTCTGTACAGGGTTAAAACCTACACATCAATCACCCAACCAAGTGGGGATATACGAAATGATCATACATGACTTGAAAAATTGCAATTATTGCATCATCCTTCCCATGCATAGTGGAGGTACAAATTACATCGTATGTCCAAAAAGGACTCATTCATAAGAGACATGTTATTAAACCATAGGTCGTTACATGACCTTTACAACAAATGATATTAACATCTGAGACCATAGCTTAATGGGGAAACCATGATGCCAACAACGCATAATGTTTGTCAAGGCTAATGCTCCCCCTAAACTTGTGCCACCTGTGCATTGTCAACAATTCCTTCATCAAGGCATCTTCATCAATCAAATAAACAACAATGAGAAAATCATATCAACAGAATGTGACCATCAATATCAAACTGAACACCCATGTCAGAAATTGATTTTGTGTCTGACCCACAATTTTTCTATTAGAAAAACACATACGGTATTGCAGGCATTAAAACTCGCGTATATACACAATTGTGCTTCATGAAATCTGCGTATAGGAAACATTCCTCTGAACATTGGTTTAACAACAAGATGAGGCAGAAAAAACTCCCAGCTTTTCTCTAAGATATTCAAATGTTTCTCTGGAAAGAGGTTTTGTAAATATATTAGCAACTTGTTCTTTGGAGGGAACATACTCCATCTTAACCTTTTGTTCAAGCACTTGTTCTCATAGAAAGCGGTACTTAATGGGTATGTGCTTGGTCTTGCAGTGCATAAAAGGATTTTTTGAAATACTAATAACACTTGTATTATCACATAGAATGTAGATGGTTGGAGAACATATGATTTGAATATCTTGTAATGTTTGCATCATCCAAAGTAGTTGTGTGCAACAAGATGCAGCAGCCACATATTTTGCTTCAACTTTAGATAAGGCAATCAAAATTTGTTTCTTGCTGAACCAAGATACTAATCGTGATCCTATATAGAATTTTCCTCCACTAGTTCTTTTTCGGTCATCAACATTTCCATCCCAATCTGCATTTGTATATGCATGAAGAGTGAGATTTGTATCTTTAGGATACCATAGACCAAAGTCTTAAGTTCCTTGGAGATATTTGAATATTCTTTTTAAAACCTGAAGATGTGTTTCCTTTGGATTGGCTTGGAATCTTCCAACAATTCCTACTGCATGCATGACATCCGGTCTAGTACCTATTAGATAAAGTAGACTTCCAATCATAGATCTATACGCCGATTGATTCACTGTAGGAGATTCATCATTAGAACTGAGACTACATCTTGTTACCATTGGAGTACATACTGGTTTTGAATATTCCATTATGTACTTCTTCATAATCTACTTGAGATATTTAGTATGTCAAAGAAAGATGCCATCTTTTGTTTGTTGTACTTGTAAACCAGGAAAATAAGTTAGTTCTCCAAGTAAAGACATTTCAAATTCTTGCTTCATAACAATAGCAAATTTTTGACTCACGGATTCTCCATTACTGCCAAAGATGATATCATCAACATAAACAACAATAATTAGCAGTTTATCATTCTCAATTTTTGTATATAAGTTGTTGTCTGCAGATCATTTTGTGAAACCTTGTTATGGAAGATATTTGTCAAGCCAATAATACCATGCCCTTGGAGCTTGTTTCAGTCCATATAAAGCCTTTTTGAGTTTTCATACAAGCTTTGCATCATTTCCCATAATGAATCCTTTTGGTTGTTCAACATATACTTCTTGTTCTAAATCTCCATTAAGAAATGCAATTTTACATCCATTTGATACACTTTGAATTTTCGAAAACTTGAAAGAGAAAGAAACATTCTTATGGCTTCAAGTCTAGCAACTAGTGCAAAAGTTTCTTCAAATTCTATACCTTCTAATTGAGCATACCATTTACAAACAAGCCTTGCTTTATTTCTAATAACCTCTCCATTTTCATTCAACTTATTCTTGAATGTCCATTTCGTTCCTATAACATTTTTATCATGAGGTCTAGGAACTAATTCCCAAATATCATTATTTTCAATTTGGTCAAGTTATTCATCCATGGCCTTAACCTAACATTCATCTTTGCTAGCTTCATTTACATTATGTGGTTCTATGGGCGATAATAATGCCAGATAACTAGAAGCTCCTACAAGAGTTCTTCTTCTCTGTATTCCAAACCTTTTTCTCCTAGAATTTGAGATTCTGGATGATTCTTTTGAACATATTTGGATGGAGCCTTATCCATGTCAGATGTATTTTCTTCTAATGCTTCATTGGTTTCTTCCTCTATATCATTTCGATTTGATATGGGAAAGAATTCACCATCTTCATCATTATCATTTTCCATTGCTAATGTCACCTGTTCTAGATTTCTGCATGCTTCATCGGTTATAACATCATTGCATTCAACAATTTTTCAAAGTCTCTTATTGTAAAATTTGTATCCTTTACTTCTAGATGAATAACCAAGAAATATTCTTTCATCTTCTCTAGGTTCAAACATACCAATTTTTTCATCCATCTTTTGGATGAAACATTTTCTTTCAAAAACTTTGAAGTGTTTTACAGTATGAGGCTTACCATACCAAATTTCATATGGAATTTTATCACTATTTACACGAACATGAGCTTTGTTGAGAATATTTACTGCAATATGTGTAGCTTCACCCCAGAAGGTGTCAGGAGTTCAAGATTCATCAAGCATAGCTCGATCCATTTGTTTAACTGTTCTATTCATTCTTTCCACCACGCCATTTTGTTGAGGAGTTATGGAAACATATAACTATCTCTTTATTCCATGTTGTCCACAAAATTCAAAGAATTAATTTGATATGAATTCTCCTCCCCGAACAGATCTGAGACATTTGACTTTTAGATCTAATTCATTTTCAACTAAATATTTGAAAACTTTAAACCTTTCAAATGCTTCATCTTTATGCTTTAGTAAACCAATCCAACACATTCTATAAAAATCATCAATGAATAAAATGTAGTATTCTTCTCCATGAGGTGACTTTTTCCTGTTGACCCACACAAATCAGTATGAATGAGTTCAAGAGGCTTTTTGGCTGATACTTCTTTGGCATTGAATTGAAATCTAGTTTTCTTACCAAATTGACATGGTTTGTAGATGGTAGTTTCTAAGATGATGATATTTGAAAGATCACGAACCGCCTTGAGCTTGCATTCTTTTCTTTTTTGAGAAAATCTTCGATGCCCCAATGTTTTGTGTCATAACCAGTTCTCTTATGTTTTACTTAGATAACATTGTTCTTGACCTCCTTTTAGTATATATAGATTGCTTGGAGTTCTTGTACCTTTCATTATGGTCTTTCTTGTGTCGAGCTCACGAAACACATATTATTTTGATCGAAACACAACTTCATTTCCTTGATCACACATTTGACTAACACTCAACAAGTTATGCTTTAACCATCAACATACATAACATTTCCATCTTTAACCTTTTCTTTTAAATAAACAGAACCTTTATCCTTAATGACAACTGGTGTGTAATTTCCAAAACAGACATTTTTTTCCTTTTCTAAAGTTTTGTATGAAAGGAGTTTATCTTTATCACTTCTCATGTGTTTAGAGCATCTGGTATCAATATACCAATGATTTTATTGTCCTTCTACGAACATAGCTATGCCACATATTTCTGACCGAAATTCCTTCCTTTTCCATATCTTGGAATTTGATAATGTTTTTTCTCTTTGAATTGTTGGCTGAAATTTTCTCTTGCATTCAAATTATTCATGACCAAAGTTATTGCAAAATGAACATTCAATTTCATCTTCAGGATGAGAAAATTTATTATAAGAGCTTTTCTTGATTCCTGTCATACTACTTTGTTTTATTTCTTCTCTAGTCATGATAGTTTTGTAAGCAACACATTGAGAAGCCTTGTGACCAAAGTTATGGCATGAAAAACATCATCCATTAAAGAAGAAGTTTCTGTGATCATAAAATCTTTTAGTATTGTTCACCTTTTAGTTGGTGGTGCTTCTATTGATGTTCACCCTTAGAGGAAAATGAGCACGATTTACCTGGGGAGTACCTTTAGGATTTTGTTGAGGATTGACGCATTGTTCACTAGTTTTTGTTGCATCAAGATAGCTTATGGTGATCACTGAAGGCTTTTCTGGTTGGGAGGTTTCTTCAATGTATCCAAGACCAGTCTTTATAAGAGGAGAAAGCTTAATCTTGATTATTTCATCTAATATTTCTGATCCTTTAGCAAATCTAAGATTCAGAGATTTCATCTTCTCAAGTTCTTTTCTTAGACCCACTACTTCACATTCTAATTTTTCATTGTGCTTTTCTCTCTCAATGAGTTGATGTGTCATAGTGTCTATGACCATATTCTTTTCTTCCAAACATATTTTAAGTTGAGTGATTTCTTCAAGAAAATCTTCCTCTTCTAAGGCATCCATAAAAACATCATTGTCATAAGCCATGAATAGCTTCATATCATGTTCAGATTCATCTCCATCAGTATTAGACAATCCATCACTATCTTCATGAGTCTAATAACTTATTTTATTAACAAATTGTTTTCTATTACCTTTTGCAGAGTCCTTTTCTTTTTCATGATTATCTTTATGAGGACATTTAGCAACATAATGACCAACTCTACCACAAGAAAAACATTTGAAGGGAAGCTTACCTCTGAATATTTTGGAACCCCGTTGAAGTTTCTTCACAAAGTTTACCTCATATTCTTATGATATATATCATGATTCCTTGAGATCTTCCTTTTCTTTTCCCTTTTATGAGGCTTTGAAAGTGACTTCTCTGATATCTGATGGACCTCCTTTTCTAATTTCGAAGGCAATTAAAATTCCATGAAGTTGAACAATGGTAATAGATTGGATATCAAGCTTCTGTTTAATGGGAGATACTATTGACTTAAAGTTAGAAGATAGAGATCTCAAAATTTTTCTCTACTAAAGTAGCCTCCTTTAATTCTTCAACCAGATTCTTCATACAATTTACAATCTCATCTACTCATAAAAAGTAACTAGCAATACTTTCTTAACTATGCATCTTGAGATTTTCCTAATAAATTCAGAGAGTTTGAAGCTTAGCAATTTTTACCTGGGAGTCTCATTCATAGCTCTGAATGATTTTGTCCCATATTGATTTGGTTGTTTTGAGTTGCATGACTTTGACGAATTCGGATTCTAACAGAATTACCAATAATGCATTCACAGCTTTGAAATTATTTTCATATGCTTTCCTGTCTGTTGGATCTGTGGGGATTGCTACTAGATATTGGTATCCTCCTTCCACAATTGCCCAAATATCAGCCCCAGGTGACTAAAGATAGGCTTTGGTTCTTATCTTCCATTATGCTAAGTTATTTATGTTGAATATTGGTGGCTTGATAGATCCCATTCCTTTGTCATTTTTCATCTTGAGAGATCTCCCTTCAAGCGATCAAGCTTCTTCTAAAGGACCTACTTTGATACCAATTGTTGGGAAAAATGCTTGGCGGGGGGTGGGGGGTGAATCAGTGTTTTAAATTTCACAATAATGATTTTCGTTTTTAAATTGTATACGCTATTTTGCTGAAACTAACCAGCGTATGTTCGTTCCTATAAAGAATGAAACCAGCGTATATATAATAAACTTTGATAAAAAAAATTGATATATAATAAGGCCATGATTCCTTCTTCAAATAACGAAACCTTAAAAATTTAAACAACCCCTTCGAACAGCAGAACCGATATGATTTATGCTGAGTTTGATTCGACTGCGATATCAATTGAGCTCTCGGTAATAGACAATGTGTCCGAAATCTTATCCAACAACCAATACGATAAGTCTACGATGCCTTCTTCAGATAATAGATCTTTGGAAATTGAAACAACCCCTTCGAATAGCAGAATTGATATGACTCACGCTGAGGTTGATTCGACTGCGATTTCAGTTAAGTTCTCAGTAATAGATAACGGTCCAGAAAATATTAAAGAGATTGAAATAACTCCTTTACATAACATATATGATAACTCTTCATCAATAATAGATAACGGGTCTAGGGAAATTGTGACAGCCCCATCAAATAACAGAACATACAAAGAGGCCTCCAGCAAATGCGTTTCCAACTACGTGTTCATGGTAGATAACAAGGCATTACCTCAAACTGAGGTTACATCCACAAAAACTGGGACAATAAATAATGTTTTTGAGAAGGGACCAACAACATCAGATGCCGAAAAAATAGGCAAACATATCATTAATCTTTCCAACACCAATATTGACCAAGTCACTTTAGGTCTATTAGAAAGAGGCTTGAATTTTTCCATTTCCCTTGATACCATCCCCAAAGAAGACATTCTATGCAACATTGAATATGGGATTAAGGATTTACCGGACACCATTAAAGAAATTATTAGGTAAGATTGCTCCATTATACTTAGGAAAGCCAAAACAACCAAAAACAACATTTCCAAACAGGAATATCTTGCTCTAAATACCCTAAACCAAAACCCTAATATTGTGGTCTTGAAAGTTGACAAATGTGGTGTGATTGTTATAATGAACACAAATGATTACAATGAGAAGATGTTAGACCACCTGACCAACAATGGATGTTACATTAAAATAAAAAAGAATCCCATAAGAAAGATCTCCAAGGTTGTCAATAACCTAGTAAAATCAAGCAAAGAACACAACATTAAAAATCTCATTGAAACCAATCCCTACACCCCTAGGATTTATGGAGCCCCTAAAATTCACAAAAAAGGGATCCCCATAAGAGCCATTTTCAACACCATTGGTGGTCCCAATTACAATCTCATGAAATATCTTGCTAAAAAACATAAACCCATGGTGGGAACACCAATTCCTTTGTTAAATATTCTAATCACTTCATCAATGAGATCAAGCAGATAAAACTAGACCAGCATGACATATTCGTGAGTTTTGATGTGAAATCGATTCACTAACATTCCCATAGATGAAGCCATGGAGGTCATCCAAAATGTCACTGAACTAGACACATCTAAATTAGTAGAAGTTTGTCTAAAATCAATCGTTTTCAGTTTTAAAGATGATATATATGAGCAGACTTGTGGTGTAGCCATGGGATCATCTCTATCTCCCATAATTGCTAATATGTTTATGGAACATTTTGAAACCAAAGCCATTGATTCTTCCCCATTAAAACCTAAACTTTTGAAAATATTTGTCGATGATACTTATATCATTTGGCCTCATGGAAAGGAGAAATTAGACATTTTCCTGACGCACCTTAACAGTCAATCTAACTCTATCAAATTTACAATGGAAGTGGAAGAGAATGGCACCCTTCCATTTCTTGACATCCTAATCAAGAGAAACCAAGATGACTCTATAGCTCACCAAGTCTATCGTAAAAAAAACCACACAGAACATTACCTTCATACCAAATCTCACCATCATCCTGCCTAGAAATTGAGGGTTCTCAACACTCTTGCTACTAGGGCTATTCGCATTTCTGATCATGATCATTTTGAACAAGAAAAGAAACATCTTATGGATGTTTTTGAAAAGAATGGATATAGAAGACACCAAGGAATGAAAGCTTTCAACAAGGCTAAGAATCCTAAAAACAAACAACCTATGGAGGATTATGCCGGTAAGGTCCACCTGCCCTACATATTTGGTACCATTGATAAAATTTCTTACATTTTAAAGAAAAATAACATAAAAACCTCCTTCAAACCCATGAACACTATAAATAGATTCCTAAATCAGTAAAATATCCTATTGATCCTAAATACCACAAAGGGGTTTATTTGGTTCCTTCTTCGTGGGAAAACCTACATTGGAGAGACTGGTTGATCAATCTCAACAAGAATTCAAGAGCATGCTGCTAACATTAAGCATAACCTCTCCAAAACCTCAGCTCTGGCTAAGCACTTTAGTAAAACCAATCATCGCATTTGTATTGAAAACTCTAGTGTTGTCGCAAAAATTGATCATTATCACCATAGGAAATTTAGAGAAGCTATCGAAATAGGTAAAAAACCTAACAACCTTAACCAGGACAATGGTTGGAAAATTAGTGATAATTGGATTCCCACTCTAACCTCTGATTCCACCTTCTCCTAGATGTGCCCTACCCGCTTTTCGCTTGTTTTAGCCTCCATAACCTTCCTTTTAATAACCCTTCCCTATACTCAGTCAAATATTTCAACATAAAAACCAATATAAAAATAAATCATCTTTAATTCCCATTATATATTATATATATATAATATATATATATTATTTATTATATAATCTAGCTAAAATTTGTAGTTAATTTAAATTGTCAATTACAATCCTAATATAAATAAACAAAAACTTCATCAATTAGCCAATAATAATTTATTACAATATGTTAAAGCTTATAAGCATTAGTAATTTTAGAATCCTCAATTTGAAATAAAAATTATATTTAATTTAAATCATTATAATCATTTTAGAAATTAATAATAAAAAGTAATTTATGATGCATAATAATAAATTAGTTTATAATTATCATTAACTTACATATTAATTATATACATTTTTAATCATTCCATTATAATTAAATACAATAATTTTCATACAACTTATTGTATTTAAATCACCAACATTCATTTAAAATAATATAATAATTATATATAATTAGTTAATGAAGTAATTAAAATCTTTAAGGACTGCATATTAAATTAAAACTAAAAAACTAAAACAACATTAACATAAATAAATAAATATAAATAAATTATAACATGAATTATATCATCATCAAAATTGTCAATTGTTTTCCTTTCCCAACCCTAACCTTTATTTATTAACCCTATTGAGTTCTGACTTATTCATTCATGGATCTAATCCTGATGATGAACCATAGAGGTTGGTTCGAAATGTTGATTTTGAAAAAAACATGAATGTGATGACTCCAAAAGATAACACCACACAAAATACGGATTGCAGAAGCCTCAAATCAATAACTACTTCATTGTCTTAAACCATAGTGCGATGTATTTACTAAGCGGTAAACAAATGCAATAAGAACATAATAAATCAACACCCATGAACACCAGTATTTTTCAAGTGGAAACCCAATGTGGGAAAAAACCATCATTGTTGTCATCTCAGTTTTCAATCTTCTTATAATAAAGTGTTTACAAATTTTGTACTGGTGTAGACCTTTCTAGTACATAGTCATCTACCTACTGAAGGCTACAACCTTCACTCGTTTTCTAGCTTCTACTGAAAGGGAGCTCCAACCACCTAGATCTTTTACTAACTGATATGTTTACAAGTACATAGGTGCCAACCTACATCCAGGGACCACATTTCATAAATTTTTAGACTGGATACTCCTGGTACACAACAATACAATATGAATGTCACTTTTCATCAAATTTTCATACTAGACCCATTAGTAACATCAATGACCACTGCAATACAATCATCAAATACAACTACATCTATCAACAATCAGTCAATCTGAACAATCAAAGCACTCTCACCATAACATAGAGTTGAACCTAGAACACTACATCAACAACCAGAACCAACTGCAACCTCAAAAATCATATGTCAGAATGTATATGTTGCTTCAATGAAGCCAACCTGCATGCATACGCTACTTCCTTTAACCCAACCTATGTATACCTCTAAAGATACCGAATCATAAAACCTTTGAACCAAAAACTGTATCAACCAGTGACATTCTAAAGATATACTTTCAAGTTACAGACTTTTAAATAGATAGCAATAAATATCACCCATCTTACTCAATAAATCAATCAACTAGACTCAATCTCCTTACAGAATTAGTTTTACTTTCATATATAATGAAGACATCATTGACAAATAACAGTAAACTAGCAGCACTAATTAGATATATCAATCATCTCTTAACAACAATATTTTCTTATGCATACGCTACTTCGAAGTGCCAAACCAACGTGTATATGCCCCTTCACCAAGGCAAACCAGTGTATAGATCTACAAATAATAACTTATAACTTTGCAGCTTTCTAGAATTTGAACATGCCCAGATCATAAGATATAAAGGATAAAACATGCGTTAGAAATCCAATCTATCCCATCCATTATCATATCTTACAATGATAAGTCATTTCAGGTCTCATGACCCTGATCCAACATTGTATCTAAAGGTGCAAAATATATTTCAGATCAGATCATAACCATAGTTCTTACAACATAAAATATACTTCAGATAGAAGTATTCATGAAAAACCCTTCACTTTCACACTTAGCCCTTTGATATTCTCCTCATATAGTTTTAGTCCTTCTCAATAACTCAGACCAAAACAACACTTAGAACCTGTAGTATTCTTAGATGGGATCAAGTAACTGTTATTCTAATCAATATTGTGGGCTAATACCATGGTATGGACCCTTGGTATTCATTAATCTTAATTTCTCATCCCATATGTGTTTTTCCTTCGAAGAAAGTACGTGCATACGTATAAACGCATTTTGTTCTATGAAACTACTTATAAACGCTATTTGCAATAAGTGAACCAATGTATACAACTTAAAACATTTCTTTTCTCCAATTGCTTAATGTTGATATATAGTCTTTTCTCCCATCATCCTGTTCTTCTGTACCATTACCCTGTTACCTCTAAATTGACCAGTTACAATGTGAGTTGTCATTTATCAAATCTGAACTAACCTATGAATGGGTTGACATCAAGGAAAACGCATGTACCATAATGCCAATAGGAAAGAGATCATGGTTGTGGCCATTTCACTTCATTCTTATATGCAAAGTGAGATAATCACTCCAATTTGTAATTGGATTACAACTTGATGACCATGACCTATGACCAAGTAAACTTGTTTTGTTCCCTAAAATAAACATGTATAAAATAAGGCTCTTAATCAATGCCCTAATCTCAACTCTAGGTCTACATGTTTAATATGTAGGATGCCCCATATAGATGTCTCACATGGAAGGTATTCTATCTATGTTAAGAGCCACAAAGGGAAATTTTGGACAGACCACTCTTACCATAAGTTTTTAGTAGTTCCCCTTGCACTGAAAGTAACTCAGTGCTCAAAGAGTAGAGAAGGATATTATTCAACTAATTTCATACATGATGTGTAAGTAAATCTTACGTATATGCACAACTTTCATATATGAACATTTCTTGCATATATGCACAATTTTTGTGCATGCACAACTTCTGTATATGTGCATAAATGGAAGTTGTACATATATAGAAGATATGGACATATACAAAAATTGTGCATATATGGAAGATATGTAATACATAAGATGTTTATATATAAAATTTATATGACTTATGTATATGTACATCTTTTGTATATGCACATATCTTCCGTATATGCACATATCTTTTTTATGTACACAACTTTTGTATATATACATATATGAAATTTTTGTATATACGGAAGATATGCACATATACAAAAGTTGCACATATATGGAGGTTTTCTTATATGCATATTATAGAAGTTGCACTATATGTCATATAAAAAATATATATACATATCCAAAAGTTGAGCATATACAGAAGTTGTGTAGAACTTCGGACTCTATATAGGCACAACTTCCATATATGTAGATATTTTCTATATGTGCATATCTTCTGTATATGTGCATATATGAATGTTGCACATATAAATAAATTGTATATATACAAAAATTGCGCATATACGGAGGTTGTGCATATACAATGATTGAATTATGTGTATATGTGCATCTTCTATATATGCACAACTTTTGTATATGTGCACAACTTCAAACTCTGTATATACTTAGTCTTCGTATATGCACATATCTTCTGTATATGTGAAATTTTCATACATGAAAATATCTGAAAGTTATGCATATATGAAAAAAATGCACATAAACGAAAGTTGCGCATATGCAAATGATTTGTATATGAAACTTCTTGAGGATTATGATAAATTGCAAGTAATTAAATTAGGGTCTTTTAAGCCTCTTATGTCAAATTCATAAACACATAAACATGAATTAAAATTTTAGTTTTTTTCGTAAAACATGAGACAACATCACCATAACAGAAAACACAACACAATAAAATGATGAAGGAGTTCACCCCTCCTAGGCTACATTTCTTAGTTCAGCTTCCAATGGTTGGGCCTCTTTCATTATGCTCATAAAATGGTATTTATATCAAGTTACAGTGCTCAAATGGCTTCAACAATAGCTCCAATGGCTTCAAAATTGTCAAAAACCCCTATCTAGCCTCCTTATGCTCCCAAAAAGGACAAAAACGGAATGAGTTATGATCTCCCTAAGTTTTACTACTATTCGTTCTACAAATCGCACATGTCTACTAACCATCCTACAAATCCTCCCTAAAAATCACTAATGGGCTGATAATTAGGCTAACCACTAGCATATTTTGTGGGATACTTAATTCGTCTGTTAATGCATATGGACAAAATATTCGATCGAATATGGGGTTGGTTCCTTTTTATCTGCATTAGTGGTCATATGGGTAGCCATAGGCCCTTGGGCTAGCCCTCGTGGGCTAGCCCCCGACTCCTTCGCTCCTAGTTTCGCGGACCTGGGCATATTGCTATGGGTGTGAGTTTTAATGTGACCCATGGGCTGGGCTAGGGCCTAGCCCTTGGTCCCCAGCCAAAGGTCCCATGGCGTTGGGGTGGCCAGGGGCTAGCCCTCAGCCCGACCCCTCCCCAAAAGTGTCATAAACCAACCTTTAAATATAAGTGACTCACATCATATGAAAATAAACATGATGTAGTGTGTTGGTGTGTTTGTTAGTTAGTTGGTGAGTGGTTGCGTGTTTGAACCTCCGAAGTTGCAATTCTACTCTTAACAAAATTTTAGTGGCCACCAGGAGGCCACGTGGCAACCTTTGGTTGGCCCATGTGGTCCCTCCTGGTTAGTCCACTTCACCAACCTCAAAACCAATAAAAACCATTGATTTTGCAACCAATAAGATTCTAACAAGTGGCAAGTTGTCATAGGCTAATGAAGCACAGTCAGTGTGTACAGTCAGGGTCCAGTCAGTAGTACGGACTGCTGACTATCCAACCATGTACAACCAAAAACCAAATGTTTTTATTGTTTCCGCAAATGAAAAAAACTCATTTTTGGGGCCATACAATGTTTGTTTTTCATGAAACAAATTGCACCAAATTCAAAACGGCGATATCTACGCAGTTGTTCTAGTTTCAATCCATTCCAACAATTTTGAAATTTGAGCATAAAATTGATCAACCAAATCATTCCTCCACACTGGAAGCTTTTGGACCTCCAAGATATCTTTATTACTGAAAAATTAGATGAGGATACAGTTCCCTCACCCTTCTAGTCTCAACCCACTGGAATTTGCTTGAATTTAATAGTTTGAGCTTTTCATGAAAACATATCATTTTCCCTCATTTTGGAGAACCTGTCTTGTTGTTGTAGATATCATATTGCTGCAATTTCCCAGAATATGCAGAAACGCATACTGCCCTTGAAGGAAAAAACACATTTCCTCCTCAGTCATCAATCAAAGGAAACTTAAACAACTTCAAATTCTTCTTGTAAGAGCCCTATCCTAGGGCCTGCTAACTTCTAATTTCTTCTGAAATTAAATGCGATAACTTACCTACTTACACAGCTTTTAAACAAATAAAATTTTATCATTTACATTATAATAAACATAAATAAAGGTGAATATTTCATTCTAATTAACTTTACAAGAGTAGTCTATGGAGGAATACCTGTACCGGTGGCTGATGGAGATACCTTTATCCTGCTACTCTTGCTAAACACTCCTCTTTACGAACCCAACCGGATTTACCTCCCAGCCAACTAGGAAATAATCCCTAGCCCAGGAAACCTCCACAGTTTCCCTAGCCCTCTGAGCCCAAGTCCAACCAGATGTAGTGTATGTGTCCAAATGAAAGATCCCAACCAAGATAACAATACTTCCCTTCTCTCAATAACCCAAGAAACCTCCACACGTTCCTAAGGTCTCCAAAAACACAACAAGTCCAAACAATCACAACCAGCCCCACAATCATAAGCAAGACCCCCACCTCCTCTTTTCTCCCTTCCCCCTTCCCTTTTTATACCCTCCTTCCCTTCTCCATCTCCACCACCTCTCATTAATGTCATTAACTTCTCATCCATCCTTACAGTTGACTTCTCTTCTCCCAAGTAAGCTGCGAGAACATTTGGAAATGTGACATGAATATAAAATTGGGAATTTAATGGGAGTGGACCATGTCTTCTCCCAAGTAAATCTGAAAAGTACATTTGGGAATGTGAGGTGAATATATATATTGATAGTTAAATGGATAGGAATATGTATTCTCCCAAATAAATGTGAGGGTACATTGGGGAATGTGAGATGTAATTACATGAAGAGGACCATGTCTTCTCTTTAGTAAATGTGAGGGTACATTGGGTAATGTGAAATGAATATATATATTGATAATAATATGGAGAGGACTATGTATTCTCCCAAGTAAATGTGAGGGTACATTGGGTGATGTGAAATGAATATATATATTGATAATGAGATGGAGAAGACTATGTCTTCTCCCAAGTAAATGTGAGGGTACATTGGGTGATGTGAAAGGAATATATATATTGATAATGAGATGGAGAGGACTATGTCTTCTCCCAAGTAAATGTGAGGGTACATTACAGAATGTGAGATGAATAGATATATTTTGAAATAATGGAAGAAGACCATATCCTACCTAATATTCAATTTGAGAAGGTAAGTGGGGAATTTGAATAATGGAAATCATGAATTTTATAGTAACCCAACATTTCTCAATATTTTCAGATAATGTAAACATTAACAAAATTTTAGGATAATATTTAAGTGGGGCATTACATACATCCCTTCTTCAGAAAACTTTGTCTCGAAGTTAGAATGAAAAGATACTAGGAGTTTGAAAGCATGGCAAATCAGAGAGAGTTATAGCAATAAAATTTGATAAGTCAGACAATGACATTACTTCTCATTAAGAGTCTCCAACTGATCTATATCCTCCTATCCATCCTGACCTACTTCCGTCCCCACCCTATCTGTCCTCTGCTGCTTTATAAATGGCAACGTCCATACTAACCACTGATAAAACCGACATGGTGGAAGCGTCGAACATATCGACCTAACTTCCCCAGCATGCAACTGGCAATCGTCATCACACATCTAGGGGAGTGTGTCCACCACTTCCCTCCCACGATTCCAGGTTTCGAAGGATACACGGTGGGAAATGCCTCCACCCCTCCTTCACAACTAGGCTCAACACCCTAACACAGACCACACTACAGCGCTGGTTGGACTTGTCATCGAATAATCCATTCAGGTAGTCTTGCCACTTGTCATTTGCATTTTACTCATGTCATAAGAGTGCATATCAACTAGATACCAAATGTTATAGGACAATGTGCATTATACCTTCCCCATGAGATGTCTTGACCTTCCCTTAATGAAAAGGTAGCTCTCGACTATCATATAGTTCTTTCCCCCTGTGGGTTGGCTCTCATGCATGCATTTATATAACAACAAGACGTATAATCACCACATTATTAATTCTAGCATCCATGTGTCAATTTTGTAGTTCGTACTGGAAACAATCATAATTTGACAACGTCATTCATTAGACAAATCATAGCCACTTAAGCCATACATGAAACAACTATAGCTCTGATAAGTCATGTACTAGATAAATCATCACCAAGTAAGTCATACATCAAATATTTCCATCATCAAAATCAAACCTAAGTAGTTTCACATGTTCAACCAAATGCATCAATATTACATAATGTTCATAATTAAATAACATGGAACTGCAAAATAAAACCTTAACATAGGTAGTTGTCTAAGTCAAAATGGGCATCATAAACACTCATGTGACATCCTTGTGGAACTCCTCGATAACAATTAGGGTTGAAACAGATTCAATTGTTTGTCATGGAAAATAGCATTTGAACCTGGGTATGCTATAAGGTGGTACCAAAAACCAAAATAATGGCAAGCAACGGATTAGTGCGCTATCAATTCCACTAGAAGGTGCTAGAAGTTTCATGCATATAGTTTTTTTTTTTTTAAACCTTAGTGAATATAAAAGTCCCACTCTTCCAATTTGATGGTTTTTCATCTTCCAAACCAATTAGTTAATCTTGAAAATAGAAGACTCAAAACTTTAGAACTGTTTCCAGCATGATTTTCATATTTTATTTTTTGTAAATTGAGAGAAATGTCCTCTAAATGTCAAGGGTTCAAATTTACTATATATTTAATCATTGTTTACTAGTATTGAAACAATTTCATGATATATAATGAAGCTTACAATATGACCAGACAACTGAGAAATAAATAAATGAATGGAATAATTGCCTTTGCGCTGCTACTATTAGTATCTCCCTTCTAAATGGCACCACATTTCTAAAGATGCCTACTCCTTTCACAAGTGGCTAGTGACCACAAAAGTTGCAAAGAAAGTTGAGGGTCCTTTTATCCAAAACTAGAGACACATTAATTTTCACGGCATTTTTATTCAACACTAGAATAATGGTAAAAGTGTATTATAATATTTTCACTGGTCTTTTATTGACTAAATAAGCTTCCATTCTAAAATCCCAATTTCTCTATGAATTGATCTTCTCATTTAATTTAGGATCATTAAAACCAACTAAAACAATAAGCCTTACACAAGTCCATGGTATTCAATCTATGTTTTCACTAGAAAATTCTACCATTCATAGAATAATCATTAACGTGACATATAGGATATTTCAACACATCCTAATATGAATTCCCATGCTTCATAGTCATTTACTTCTCAAACTCGAGATTTATTATTATGACTTCCTCCATGAAGAATGACAAATATACTATCAGAAAGATAATCCTACTATCCGAATGGAAAATCTATTGTATCTTAAATAAGAATAATGATAATCTGCTATCAACACAATTAAAAGCCACCCTCGTATGTAAAATATAACTGACTACATTCTTTAGATTGGGACACATTTTGGGTATAAATTACTGGCTCAAAAAGTGCAATTTTCAATGCAAATATTGTTCATACCATCCATATATCTAATAGACACTGAGGTTGGCAACAAACAAGACCTCAGGTATAGATTAGTGGGAACAAAACTGCAATTTTCAATGTAAATATAGTTCACATCATTCTTCAATCAGATTTCTGAGACCATTACAGAGTTTGTTCAAAATTTTCAAGTGACACATCCTTCAGCCAAATTTAATCATTGTGATGTGGCAGACTTAACTATACAATTAATGAACTTGGGCTACATGTTGGAATAGAATAGCGACATCTTCACAAACCAATCATCATAGCTTGACCATAGATCTCTCTGAATGTCAGGAAGGTTTCTTTTCCCATAACCATCGATCTATGTGCAACCTGCTAACTTTCCTATCATTAATTCTTTGGTTCATGTGCCAAATTCATCCAATCATAATCACATAGTTTCCATGCATCTTCTCAGATAACAGAGATATAACGCACAATCAGAGTCATTGGATCAACATCCTTCATCAATCTGCTCATTTTAAGATGAGACAATATCATGCTACAATTGTATCAACAAACTTCGAATCACCAAATCCCTACAGTACACATGCACAGGAACTCTCTCTCACATGCTCTTCCTGTTTAACAACAACTTCTAAACAATAATATATTCAACTGACAAACATCAGTAGCAGTATCATACCTACATCAATAGTACCTCTATATTACTGATATCCCAAGTACTTCTAACTGTTTGAAGATACTAAGACACTTGATCTGAATTTTTTTCTCTGTTCTGCTCTGCTCTGCTCCTTTTGAATTGTTTGCTTCGAGTCTGATTATGCTAAGGTGTCTTATGCAACACTGGTTCAGAGTTCTAGCTCTCATTAGCACTATTCCTAACATTTTCTGCCACACTCTAGACAATCCAAAGAGAACCCAAGCAATAGATCAATTCAAGTTATGACAAGTTACTTCTTAGCCACAAATTTAAACTTTAGAACATGTTATCATAGGCTAGATCATTGGTTAAACATTGTTGGTGCTCTGTTTAAGTGTTGTGTGCACTTTACCTGCCTACCAACACCTCATTTCCGCTTGTTGGGTTAGTGTTTACCATGTAAACTGCTACAACTAAATTTCTCCCTGAACAGACAGTTGGTCAACCTACAACAATAATTATTCATTTATGGCTTTGCAGGACCACTATATGGGTTTGAATGCAGTGCAATAGCATGGTACAGGCTACAGCCATATATTCTCAAGCCAGTGCACTTTAGCATACATTATAGCCACCACATTCTGATGTAAATATTTTATAACGATCTTGCAATTGGGAAACATTGACTGGAAGGAAAGCGACTTCATACTGCCATTTAAAATTCTGTTTATAAATGCATAAGTTGTGCTTTGTTGATTAACTACAGCCTGTGTACATTGATCAATTAACTACAGCCTTCACTCTCCAAACACGTGGAGACGATTAGCTAGCATGATAGATTTATAAATGACTAATTACACCCTGATTACAGTGATATCAATGAGAAGCAGTATCAGTAATTGTTATTTTGCTTGAAAATATGCATATATGATTTTAATGAGCAAAGAAATGGTTGAATGAAGTACTGTGATTGCACATTCAAACACAAAGAGGGCATTGTTTATTTTTAACACAACAGAATACTAAAGAAGGCAGCAAGGATAACTATTCAGGATGGGCAGCTCGAGATCCATCAGGTGTTTTGTCACCTTACTAATTTAACCGAAGGTAGGCATTGGTTTTTTTTTTTTTTTTAGTTGTATGGTTGATTGAATTTTAATATAGAAACTGCACTTCATTCTCATCTTACAAGAAAAGGACATAATAACATTTGCATTTATGACAATTGTCCGTCATAATTTCAGCTGCAAATTATGTAAAATAATTATGCACCTTATTACAAATCAACATTAAAACAGAAAACAGAAGGAATCAACCTAGGAAAAGGATTATGTTGGATTGTTGTGATCAACCTATTGGTATATGAGTTTATGGAACAGTTTAATAGTGACCAGAAGATGAACATCCAATGTACTATATTGTTTATGCTATTAATACTTGGGACAATGTTGAGGAACACACTCGTGATGAAGACAAAACTAATGCAGATTATAGGTTTTCACATAGGTGATTTGCTTTATGGAAGCTTTTAAGAATGGCTTGATGAAGATCGAAATTTAAGCATGGTCCAAGGGCCATACAACTTATCCACTGGATTCACTCATGGGTCTTCCAGAAGTAATGAACTTATAATGATGATTGTTACAAGTCAGATTAGGAGGGCTTCTAAGATAGAAAGCAAGGGATTTCTATGGAGGAAGTTCAATTTGGAAATCTTGAAAGAATATTGTAGTTATAAGAAATTGAAACTGCTTGGGAGGAAATTTGATCATGTAGAAAGCTTTAAGGGCCAAGAGTTCATACTTATTCTTATTACAGAAAACAAAGAAAAGCTCGATTTTCTATAACTGGTAAAGGTATCATTTGAAGATGCTATAGAGGTCTAATTTCCAATATTTGTACTTGGTACCAACTTGTGTAGTGGAGTAACTGATATGATTTTAGTCATAGCAATGCAAAGATACTCGCATACATGTAAAACAAGAGAAACCAAGACAAGGAAAATCAAAGTATGCATGCAACGATTTAATGTTGGAGAAATCTCGGCCTCTTGTACTGATATCCGATGATGTAATTAAGGATGATAGCATGAAAATTAAAAGTTTGAAGTCTTTATGGGAAGTTATTAGAGAACAAGCTTCTTATTTTAGACAAATTTTTTTTAAAGAATCATCATTTTTTTCAGGCTGTAGAAAACCTTTTTGCATTACCATTTTTGGTGAAGGATGGCAGTGTTGAACTAACAATCAGTGGAAATGGTGAACATTTGATTGTTCCTAAGGTTGCTCCAACAACCGAAGATACGTCAAGAGGTGTACATGATACACAATTTGCCTTTAGTATTGATTATTCAGAGTGGAAGAGGTTTCAGCAGGAGAGAAGGGATCCTACAAATACAAGATTGTTGTTAGATTTGAATTCAGAGCCAAATAGTGACTTTCAAGATATGAAAGACAATATTTAGTAACTTGGGGAATGGAGAAGTAAGCATGGTTGACGTTGTGAATCTTGAAGATTTGGATATCTTGATC
This sequence comes from Pinus taeda, assembly GCA_000404065.3. NCBI lineage: Eukaryota > Viridiplantae > Streptophyta > Pinopsida > Pinales > Pinaceae > Pinus > Pinus taeda. The sequence continues at coordinate 66,683 of APFE031333349.1, forward strand.
ATGTTAAATTTAGTACAGCTGAACATTAAGGTAGCTGGTAGTTTAATTTCCCTTCTATCATAAATTTGGAAGTGGAAGGGTTTCTAATCTAGTTTTCTTATTTTTGTATATATAAACATGTCAATAATCTGAAGGGTTTATAGTCGAGCTATCTATTTTGTATGTATAAATATGTTTAATATGTAGGATACAAATTGTATTGTTTACAAGATTCATGATATATAATTGGATTTTCTGATTACGTCATGGTTGCTTATTTTTCTTTATTCTAGTATTAGAGTGATAGAACTTGCGTCTTTGAAGGATTTTCTTCCATGTATATTTTGATTTGATTTTCATATTGTAAGTCAATCATTTGAAAATTTCCCTCGATAAATGATTATCCTCAGATAATTGTCCTGGTCTTATAGGCAATTTATTTTATAGTGATATTTTTTTTAAATATTAAAACGTTTATTAGTTTCATCTTCCAAAATTGTTTGAATTATGATTTAAAATTTGTTGCAAGAACATAAAACTTATACAAATTCCTATTCACAGTACCAATCTTAGAATGGAAGTCTTCTTTTGCATATCGGTTCTCCCGGAGATCAACAATGCTTCACAACTTCATCAGAAGATGAAGGCAATTAAACCCCACAGCAAGCTTGAGTGCAAACAGTCAAGGCTCAAAAGACTCAATCCCTCAGTGCTGATAATATGTTTTTGTGCCTTATTAAAGCCTCAATATTGCCATGAATTCCTTACAACATTTTGCTGACTTTAGTCATGGATAAAATTTAAGGTGCTCTCATTGTATAATGGCTTGTAGCTTTTATAAATATGGTCTCGTTGTATAATGGCTCGTAGCTTTTATAATTCGCATCATTCAAAATTAACAGAAAAGATAAATCTACTCTAACATTTACTAGTGTATTTTTGTCACAATGTTACCTATTAAAATGTTGTATTCAGGGCAATCATTTTCTTGAAGAAACATGAAAACCTCTGAAATAATGTCCTTGTCAATTGTCAACTAACAATCTTTAAGTTTGCATATCTTCTATGGAGAATGTTAGGTCATTAATGATAAATACCAGTATGCATGCTATGATAATGTGTAAAATAGAAGGGTCACAAATGAATATGCAACTTCACACAGGCTGATGGGAGAGGATATACCTTTGGAATCATAAACGTTTACTGTAAATTGCATCTATATTTCAACTTGGAACCCCTAATTAGTACAATATAAGGTATTCTAAGTAGGATTAGCAGGTAACAAGAGTTAAGGAATCAAATGAACAATGAAAAGCATCAAGTGAGGGTAGTCGATGCAAAATATAGAGTATGTATTGCTTTTGACTTATAATCATGAAATTCTAATACTAGGTACACTGGCACTGGCAACTACAATAGTTCTATCACATTTAACATCCAATTTCTATTTAGTATTTACATGACACGTATTCTCCCTAAACGAAGATCACAAGAAGCATCATAGTTTTTCAATGACAACACGACTTGTCTAAACATACAACAATGTCAACCCAGCCTAAAATTTCTATATTTTCATTTTGTTTCTCTCTTTTTCTCCATTACAAGAGTGCTCTTGTAAAAAGCCAGAAGGAAAGTGTAATGCTCCTTACTGAACAAAGCTTTCAAATGAATCTGTATTTTTGCATTCAAATTACAAAAATACGGGGTACTTAATATCAACAAGGGATTTGCTTGATATCATCAGCAAATGGAGTCGCAAATGGATATGTTACTGTTAGTTTATTCAGGCCTTGGAAGTCAATGAAAATTCTCAGCTTTTTAAGGGTTTTAGTACAAAGTACGCAGAAAATTTCACTGCATCTATTCAAAGATCAAGTCTCATCTTTTGCTAATATATGCAGTCAACAAGAATGTGCATTTTCTTTAGATAGAGAAACAAGAGAATTTATTCAAAAACAACAATGGATCTAAAATTTGACCTTTACTCAAAATGCCATAAGTCTCTTCAACAACCACGCGCAAAGCACCCACAGTTCCAATTTTGAGAAACCCATCAACTGTTCGATTGAGCAAGAAATTGCCCATGTCAATCATCACACCTACAATAGGCGAATGGCTACGTCAAGTTTATCCCCACAGAAGACACTCAAAACCCTAAGTTGCAGTGCACAGAAGGCTTCATCTACAGTAGCTAAAGTTGATGATATGAATGTCTCAGGGGCTACTACTGAGCTGGTCAAGAAGGCTTTAGGAAAGATCTTACCTTTGCCATTGTCTGAACATGGTTCTGTAGTCTGTCCATCTAGTTTGATTAGCGATTCCTCAAAGACATGTGAAATATTCGAAACAAAACAGACATCAGGACAGAAAGCGAATCATATGGCAATTCCATCCTTGCAGAAGAATGGAACTTCAGAACCTATGAGTGACATCTCAGTCAAGGAGATATGCATGGGGATGTCGGTATCGTTGGCATATTCAAGGACTGCAACTGAATTTTCCAGTGGGGGTGAGCCTTTGTATTCAAATTCAGTGGGTCCTCTATTTAATGGGGAGGACACGCTGGAAGCATCCCTCAATGAACATGACGTCACTGATTCAAAAGCTGATAAATCTTTTTCCAGTAACATGGCATTACCTACGTCGATGATGAGTTCAAGTTTAGTACCACAAGAAACCATATCTTGCAGTGTAGAGAATGTGTCATCTGATTTGGACAAAGTTGAAGATACAAATGCTTACTTAATGGTTACGTCTGAGTTGGCCAGGAAGCCTTTAGGGAATATTTCACAATTGTCTTATGGGGATCAGGATTTTGATGAGTCTCAATCCAGTTTAAGTAATGCTTCCTTGAAGGATATCGAAATATCTCCAGCAAAGCAAATGCCAAGAGAGAGATCAGATAATGTAATCGCTCCATCTTTACTGGCAACTAGAGCTACAAAACCTGTTGCTGATGCAACAAGTGTGGATACAAGCACAGGGACTCCAATATCTCAGGGTGATTCAAGTCATTTGACCAAATATGCCAGTGCAGGTGGGCCTCCTTACTCAGAGACAGTGGGTCATATGTTCGATGGTATAATAGAAGCTCCAGGACCAAAGGAAGAAATTGCAGTTAATGGTGTTAAAGTAATAAGTGAGGGAGTAGATATGAAATTGGGCCATATGTTTGATGTTTCAGAAACATCAATATCTCTCCCATCCATTCAACCAAATATGGTACCAGATCCATGTTTTAGAGATATGACATTGCAAAACATTGAATCAGCAAAAAACATCAAAATAGTAAGCCTCAGTAAAGATTCTATTGAGGATATACATAGAGGCAGTGAAGATTCTCAAATGATTGAGCAGGTGGTTCCATGGCATAAATATGAAAACAACTCTGTTCCCCACACTATGTCAACAGCGACAGGTGTGTCTAAAAGCAACATAAACAATGAAATGGCTGAATATTTTGTCAATTCAGAGTCTATTATTACAAATGAGCAGAAATCTCCTGAAGTGGAGCAAGAAAATTTTAAGATGAACCATAGCAGTTTAGAATTTCAACAGTTAGCACATGCAGCTGGGATGTTAGTTAGCAAAGGGGATCAAAGTAAAGAAAGAGAGGGTGAAGATTTACCTCTTACCTTGGAATCACCGGTTTGCAGTGAATCATCTGAACAGGGACGGATTTCTGAGGGTCCTGTAGTGACACCAAAGCCTGTTGTGGCTGCTTTAGAGGGATGTGATTCTGTAGATTTGCTATCTAATGATAAAGTCTTAGATTCTAACTTATCTCTTAGTCATGGAAAGGGAAAGGAAAGTGGCGATTTTGTTTCTCATCTGGGGGAGGCATTTTGTCCGGTTCTCCCGAAGGGAAGTAATTCGAAAGCACGAAGATCTGCAAAACTAGCACAAGTTTCACCTTATAGCTGGCAACAATTGACTCACTACTTGAACCCCCATAGCTGGATCCTGGAAATAGTAGGGGAAATGTTAACGAGTACAGTCCTTTAAAAACATTGTATTGTCTATGAATTTGAAGAAAATGGAATGAATATATTGAAATCCATAAATGTCTGCAGCGTTGACAAGGAAGCAGCCTAAGCCAAGAGTTTCAAACCACATACTTAACTAACAGAGACTCGGATTTCCAGCTTTAAAAGTTTACATGCTGACTGTAATATCTCTACGCAGATGCTAACAGTGCAGTGGATTGCTATGCATTAGAGGAAACCTCACAGTGGCTCCAATTAAAGCTATTTTGCGGACATTGACCCATTACGCAAGCTGATGTGAATTGTCCAGTTGACATTTGATGTTGGAACAGAAAGAATTAAATATCAAACATTATGGTAATCAAAATATGGCATCATAAGGCCCGAAAATTTACCTATAGTTTGAAGGTACGTACACAATCAAATTGTTGCTATGATTTCAGTTTTAAATTGCAGGTTTCATTTCATTATGCAACTTGCACGAATTCCCCTTCCTCCCATTAAGAACTATTTTATTAAATAGCCCTAATGGTTCCAAAATTATCTTACCTTCAAATCGGTGCCAAATTGTTAAACTTCTCTCAACTCTGAAGCACCCAACCTCCGTGACCTAATCGTAATATTGTCTGCAACAGTGGAGCTTCCCTACTCGATATTTAGTCCATTCCAGCTGGCGGCCCTGTCCTAAATAATTACAATACAATAGCAGTGAAATCAATGTTGTATTGGCCGATGTATTCCTAATTTTAATAACTGCAGCATTTACGGCAAAAATAATGAATACGCCATTCCGTGCATACTAAATGCAACTGCTTTTTTCAAAGCTCGCATGCACAGCTTCAGCAAAATGACAGCTTCGATAAAAGGAGAACTACGCATTTGCTTGAGCGCAACGATTTGAACAGAAGAAAAAGAGAAGACAGACTAGACAAGTATGCATTCGATTCGCAGGTTAAGATTTAAAGAGTGATTACAGGAACTGGATTCCATCTTAAATATCCAAGAATCAACCAAAGATTTATTTTTGATACCCAAGAAACAACCAAAATTCCCTTAATACAAACCTCGCTTTTCATTTTACAGGATTCCGACACGAAGGACCTTCAAATTTAAAGGATGACATAAACAACTCGACTCCAACATTTATAACATGCAGTAGGCATGGCAAGCCTATTGCAGGGGAGAGGTCTGATATCTTAAACTGTGCTGCATATAGCGAATTCCTCTGAACTTCGTAGATCAAAGTCCAAAAATCTAGACGACAGAAAGGTCAGGGGATCAAATACCCTGCAATTGAAGATAAATTCACTTTTCTGGGGCGGATCAGCAGGAGTTCGTGTAAAATGTCTGAGCTAAGACGAATGTTGCAAAATATTTACCTCACAAGTCTATGCCCACAATGATATCTCCTGCTGATTACATATTTCTTCCTGGGTAGCAGCACAGGCCTTTTCCTGTTTGTTTGAAACCATCCAATTCGGGGGCTTGAGATACAGTGAGGCTCCCACTCGTCAGCCAAAGTTGTCAATGTTCTTTTTGGCTTAATTTAGCCAATTCCTTGCAGGTGGGACATTCATTATAAAATGATTGGCAGAAAGCCTGCATATGCAAGGCAAGGCCTTGCAAGTGCAAAAATTGGGCAAATTTTCATTTTTTTTTTTTTTTTTCCTCTCGACCCTCTACCCATGAGATTTCGCCACAATGGTAGAGGTTTTTCCATTGGCTATGACATTAAGCCTGTAAGGTCCAAATTTTGAACCTGGCTCTGATACCATGTGTAAGAACCTGATTCCAATTATTAGAGCCTCAATCTACTATACACTAACAGATCTATTTTCCTATTGATTTAAAAGTAATAAAAGGAGCTTGATGACCTTCTCACAAAGCTTTAAACGTTTAACATCTTATCATTTTATCATAAGCAACATAAATTAAGGTGAGCATTCCATTGATATCAACTTAACAAGAGTAGTCCATGGAAAAAAACCTGTTCCAGTGGTTGATGATGATACCTTTGTCTTATAGCTCTAGCTGAACGCTCCTTCTCACCGACCCAACCGGATTTACCTCCCAGCCAACTAGGAAACAAATTCCTAGCCCAGGAAACCTCCACAGGTTCCCTAGCCCTCCGTGCCCAAGTCCAACCAGATATAGTGTGTCCTCAAGAAAAATGTGCAAAACCAGATAACAATACTTTCCTCCTCTCAAACCCAAGAAACCTCCATAGGTTTCCAAGGTCTCCCCAAAATCATAACAAGTCCAAACAATCACAACCAACCCCCACAATCATAAGAAAGACCCCCCACCCAACCTCCCCCTTTCTTCCTTCCCCCTTCCCTTTTATACCCTCCTTCCCTTCTCCATCTCAACCACCTCTCATTAATGTCATTAACTTCTCATCCATCCTTACAGTTGACTCCTCTTCTCCCAAGTAAGCTAGGAGTACATTTGGAAATGTGAGATGAATATAAAATTGAGAATTTAAAAGGAAAGGATCATGTTTTCTCCCAAGTAAATTTGAAAAGTAAATTTGGGAATGTGAGGTGTAACTA
>APFE031333353.1:0-21107 GCA_000404065.3 Pinus taeda
TCATCTCTATTGAAATTTTATATTCTTTGGAGTTCGTATACTCCATATCGTCTTCTTGGTTTTTACAATGTTTCTTGTTCACTGTGGATAGACGTTGGTGCGGCTAAAGTGTGCTTTGAATCTTACATGAAATGGGGTTTTTATAGCATATTGGTAAGTGATGGATCCACTGACATTTCGTCATTATATTTTAGATTGAACTCCTTCTTTTGAAAATTCGATTGAATTCCTTATGCATTTTTTAGGTTGCTCAAAATTATTGCTTTTAGTCACAACCTGTAACCTCATTACGTTTTTATAGTTATGCTCTTGCTCTTGGACATACCCTTAATGACTATCACAAGAGTATTCTTAGCTTTCATGAAGGTATCTAAGGTTTGATATTGACCTTGAATATTTACTACCCTCTTCTCCATAGTTGTTTATGGAAAAGTTCCAAATCATTCTCCTACATTTCTTTTATATTTTATTTAATTCCATCTTCATTTCCCTCTAATAATTTGGGTTTTTTATGGATTTTATAGGGATACATCATTGGAGGACATTGTGCTCTGTAACCCCAGGTAAACAATCACTCTTTTCTCTTTGAAATATAATTTCATTCATTATATGTCTAGTTTATACTTTGGGACTCTAGTTTGTTCTAATTTCATCTCAGGGTTTTTCTTATCACAGGTATGAATCATCAATATTATGCTTATGCTAGGCTTATGTGTCTTCAATAGTTATCCTCTACGTGTTATATTGAGGGGCTTCTTTGCTCATTGCTTAGGTTAGTGTTTCTTCATACGTATGTTTGAGATGTATGCGAAGATTTTAATGGCTACATGATTTCCTATGGGCTTGTTATATTCTATTAATTTCTAGGCTATTCACATCATTTATTGATTTACAATTATACAAAATTACAAGATGAAAGCCTATGTTTTAAGGAAATTTTGACATTCTCATATATATGTAAAAGTGACTATATATATATATATATATATAAACACACACACATGGTTTAAATATTCATTTCAGATTTGTTATTATGTTTGTATTTTTGCATTGTGCTTACAGTAACACACATATAATTTACTTCTTGATGTTTATTATATGACTATTATCTATAGTTAATATTGTCATGAATGTTTACTTTCTCTAGTAGCTCTACTGAATGCATGTAATTGAATTCGTTAACTGGTTTCTAATATATGTGAATCATATTAACATGTTGCGACTTAATAAAAGAGACTAAGAATTTCTTAATCATAAGGTGTAATATCTTGTTCTTTGTTCTTAACAACCTAACATAGAGATAAAATAATAATTCACATTACCTCTTACAATACTTTTATATATCTATTCAACATAATTCTAGCTTTTATTGTCCCTCTAAAGTCTTGGACTTACATTCCATAAGTTCTCTATGATAGTCCATATATTTTCCACGATATCATATTGTGTTCAAAATTTCAATATATCTAAAACCATTATAGCGTTATTTCAAAATTTATCTAAATTGATACAAGTGCATTACTATATATAAGTAAATATAAATTTACTATACCCAATGAACTCACTGTTCAAGACCCAAAGAAAATGATCAAATATTTTTAGGTCTTAGGAATACTAAAAGTATTCCATGTTTCCTAATTACCGACAACTATTTACTATTTTCTGACGAGAATTTCCTCACTACCTAAGTTATTTATGTTCCACTATGTTCAGAGGTTTTTAAGATACTTCCATTTTCTCAACTTATGGTTAAGGTGGACTGTGTATACCATGTTTAACTTACAATATTACTATATTCATCTCTCATAATTATTTTGAAGTATAGTATTCACTAATTAAGTACTAGATCCGCCAATAGATCATAAGCTCGTACTGATAATTTCTAAATAAATTTATTGCAACTTATTAATCTCCATCTCTAGTAGTGAGTTATAATTTGGGGGATGGATCCATATTTCTTCTATAAAGTTATTTTTTTCTTCTAAATGGAGAAAGAATTAAATTTTTAATTTAAAATAATGATACACACACACTTAAGCTTCACTCGTTATTTTACATTAACAATCTAATCCTTTCTCCATTTAGACTCACACACATAAGGTTTTCTTGTTTACCATAATACGACATGTACATATACTTCCCATGTTTTCTTTCTCGAATTGATTGACTATGTTTCATTATAGAAGACTCTTGACAATGTATCAATTAAATATGTTTAAATTCAATCTTAGGAAAAATATCTTCCTTATCGTATTTCAGTTTAGTTTATAATGTTGAGGTAGTCACAACTTACGTTTACTCTTCTTCATTGTAACTATCTAGGAAATATCATTAGTTATTTCCCTCTCATAGTTGATTAGAAATTGTCCCAAAGTATGTATTCTTATGAAATATATTCTTATATACTTCGCACATGCAACTGATCAAATAAAATCAACTAAATATTGGTTTTTCCAGGTACTATGTAAGTATTAACTTCAATTCTCAATTACTCAAACCAATAGAATAATCCTTTTCTGAATTTTTTAAAAGTTAACATCACCCCCCATACAACAAGTTTATGTATGAGAGAGAGAAATATGTGTGTGATAAGTGTGTGACACGTGTAGGATGAGTGTGTGTAAACAATAAGTTCAAGTGAATTTTTAGAGCGATATTAGGTTTCCCCAAAGATGCACGTCTCTTTGTAAATCAAATTTAATTTTCTTTCTTTTAATTTTTACTTAAATTAAATTAAAAATTCTTTCTTTTGATTTGAACTTGTGTAGTTGGGGAATACCTTCTACAACTATCAAAAAATAAACACTCCCTCTTATCTACGGAGGTATTCAACTTGACTTCCTCAAATAACTTCACTGAAAATTGGTTACAATGGGAGTTGCCATGGTCTAGTTGTCCATTATCTCAAATATTTGAAGGATAATAATAATATGCTTCCTTTGACCCAGGAATATCTCATACAAATTATTTCACATTTATAGTCCCAAGAATTAATGTACCCAAACAATTATCCTTCATCTCAAACGCATATGTCAACTCCCTTGACACTGAAGTAGGGATTGACTACTCCCTCTATTAGGGAAACAAGTCCTCATGCCACTGCCACTTCCTCTATCATTCGAGGCCTTCTAGTCTGGTAAGAAACAAGTCATATAATAACAAGATCAATCAATACTCATCATATATCCATCAATAATAATATCAAGTCTTACATGTCTACTTGTGATCATACTTGTGTGGCTAGGGAACATCTCTCACGTCTACCTAAAAATAAACACTCCCTATTAAGTATGGAGGTATTCACTTTAACTTATTGAAATTTATCTCTTTGTTGAAAAATTTATCCATCCTAAGAAAAAATTGAATGAGCTTAGCTATGTTGACTAATACATCCACTTTATGTTCAATTCCAGAACCATGTGGAAATCATCCCACATCAACATAATATAAAGGAACTAGTCACCCACTAGCCAAATAACCTTTGGCAATATGGTCTGGTAACCCCTTGACCAAAGTGAAAACAAAAACTAATCCTTGGGTCACTAATCAACCAAGTAATTACTTGGGAATAGAATGGTGAAACCCTAGGCCAATTCTTATCCCCACATGTTGTCACACATTATTGAATGGTAAAACACCTGCCTGATGCTATAAGGCACTCGCTTAACCCACTAACCAAGTAACCCTTGGCAATATGGTTAGGTAACCCCTGACCAGGGAAACTCTCTAGGCCTTGATGCTACCTGGGTCAGTTCCACTAGACACATTACATGGCCCCTAGTCAATACCCTTTACCTGTCAATAATATTTAACTAGGGAAAAATAATTCCCTAGATGCTATGACATAAACACTCCCTCTAACTAAGGGAAACATTCTTAATCACTCTAAGCTTGTCCTTGAAGTATACAAACTTTGCCTTGAGACAGAGGCTTTTGTGAGAATGTCAACATCCTATTCATCTGCAGAAAAATATCGAAGCCACACTACTCCCTCTTGTACCATTTCTTGGTACTTGATCTCAATGTGCTTCAACTTGTCATCATGGTCATCTCTTACACCTCATCAAAAAATCCTACAAGTAAATTTTGAAGCCAAAATTCTTCACAACTCACCACACTAGATGAAATATACTTAGTATCTATAATTTTGAGTGTGATAGATGTCTACTACCTATAGAGATCAAATTGAAGTAACATATTGAGGTGTTCTTCCTGTCTTTGGCTCTCTCTAATCAACTATAATTTGTATATCCCAATAGTTTCACTTCATTATTTGAGACATATCTCAATCCATATCCAACTATATCATGCCATACCTCAACACATGTTGTTTCACATCCCTTGGCACAACCATAAACAAATCTCTTCGCTTACTATATCCATCACCACAATTCATTTCCAATCACCTTGATGGGTTCTCTCTTTGACACTGAAATAGATTATATTGTGGCAATTCTAGCTACTCCCTTTACCACTTTTATTTCCTAGTAACTAAACCACATATGATGTCTTGCATGGTCCACTCACAAAGAGCATATTTCTATTAGATATCTCCTGTCTCTAAGCAACTAGTTTGAAAATATTGCAGTTCATCATTTGAAGGACCAAGGAAGTAATGCATCAAATCTAGATCCTTTATCTTGAATTCTGAGGTCATCTTCCTTTGAAACTAAAGTAATTCTTCCTATTGTAATTATGGTTTCTCCCTCTATCATGGAAGCAAATATTTTTAGCATTGTCGCTTCCTTTATGTTAGAATAAGTCATCGACAAGATTACAAGCTCATAAAAACCCAAGGTACCTAACAACTGGAGCAAATTTTTGTCACGGTCTTCTCCCTCTTTATGGGATAACATACTTTTCATGAATCTCACTTTGTACTTAGGCTATGATGCCATGTGCTACATGTTAGATCTTGTATATCAACTTGGAAGTCACCACTGACTTCCCCTCATGTCTCAACACAATTTCCTACACATCATTCATCATGATGGACTTATATTCTTACATCATGACATCCTTCCAAACATGCCGACCTGCTACCTTCTTATAGTTAGATGGCTTAGAATCAATGATGTTACTCATCACTTCTGCATATCCTAGGTACTTATTAGGATGTTTTGTTTCCCTAAAGGTTCCCCAAGAATCTGTATGTCCCTTTACATCCTTTAATATGCTTCAAATCCATGTCAACCTCTTCTTGGATTCTAGAACATTGACCCTAAGTGGTTCCACTGGCCCAATGGACCCTTCTGGATTTTTCTCGTGATGTGAAGGATGTTCTACAGTTACCAAAGGACTTGAATCTACATCCTTGGGAGCCTTATTCTCCTCATCATCATGATATACCCTTTTAATATTCAATATGCTACATCATTCTACTCTACCTAATTGGTTGCTCCCTCTGAACTAGAATCTCTTCTAGTCTTTTGGCATGGTTTTATATGTCTTGTTCCATTTATCCATCTTGAACACAAATATCTATTTAAGTTTGTTCTCCACCCTGGGAGAATCCTATAGTCATAAAATTTGCTTTGTTCTTCCCGATGCTTCCATTTTCTACTAGAACCTTGGAAACCTTCACGATGTACTTGAAACACTAATTAGGAGGTCATTTTAATCTAAGGATTGTAGGGAATTATCAACTCCCTATCAATTCTTGCTTTATTATAGGAAGAATTACAATCTCATTAAGCTAGAAATGTTCATCCTTTTCCTCACCATAAACATGTTGTGTTCCTTTCATTTTAGGCATGAGATAGGGTTTCTTCATTCAACATAAAAATCGATCTAGGTTTAGTTTTTACCCACAAACCCTAGGGTTTTCTTATTTAGGACTTCTCGTCTTCTATGGTTTATAATCCCTAATACTTTCATCAACACCCTATGAATCACATCATTGGAAACCTTTATACTTAGCTCCCTTTGTCTCTAGAGTATATTTCACTTTTGTTCCTGAAACTTCCAACAAGGCCTGAATGTGAACCCTTATCTTAGTCTTGTTATTCTTCTTTCTACAAATTAGTTCAACCATATTATATTTTATCAATTAATTATGAATACTTCATCTTATCCAATCTACCAATTGATTCAACTTCAAGTGGCACTAGCATGGTCCCTTGGCCCTATCTTACATCATTACTTAATCCTGGGAGAATCCTCTAAGATTCCCTTTAAATCTATTAGGTTAATTTCTTATGAAAATTGGTGGATGTATGTCGTTATTCACCTCGAACATATTCTTTAAAATTTTACTCATTAGTGCCATGAGGTTAAATATCTCCACACATTAACATTTGTAGATCAGCTTGGAAGTCACCAGTGACTTCCCCTCATGTCTCAACACAATTTCCTACACATCATTCTTCAAGATGGACTAATATTCTTTCATCATGGCATCCTTCCAAACATGTTGGCCGGATGCCTCCTTATAGTTGGATGGCTTAGAATCAATTATGTTGCTCATCACTTCTGCATATCCTGGGTACTTCTTAGGATATTTTTTTCCCTGAAGGTTCCACGAGGATATGTATGTCACTTTACATCCTTTAATATACTTCAAATCCATTTCAACCTCTTCTTTGATTCTGGAACATTGACCCTAAGTGGTTCCACTGGCTCAATGGACCCTTTTGGATTTTTCTCGTGATCTGAAGGATGTTCTACAAGTACCAAAGGACTTTAATCTACATCCTTGGGAGCCTTCTACTCCTCATCATCATGAGAGACCCTTTCAATATTCAATAGTTTTCATCATTCCACTCTACCTAACTATAAGTTCCCTCTAAAATAGAAGCTCTTTTAGTCATTTGGCATGGTTTTAGATGTCTTGTTCCATTTATCCCTCTTGAACATAAATATATCTAGCTAAGGTTTTGCTCCACCCTGGGAGAACCATATTTTCATAAACTTTGCTTTGTTCTTCCCAATGCTTCTATCTACTACTAGAGCCTTGATGGCCTTCACAATGTACCTGCAACCCTAATTAGGAGGTCCTTTTAATTTGTGGATTGTAGGAAATTTTCAACTCCCTCTTGATTCTTGCTTTCTTGCAGGAAGCATTGAAATCTTATCAAGCTAGAAACTTTCTTCCTTTTCCTCATCACCAACATGTTGCATTCCTTTTCTTTTAGTAATGAGATAGGGTTTCTTCATTCAACTGAAACGTCAATCTAGGTCTAGATCTAGGGTTTTATCCACAAACCCTAGGGATTTCTGATCCAAGACTTATAGTCTTCTATGGTTTAAAAACCTTAAGAATTTCATCAACACCTTATGAATCACATAATTGGAAACCTTTCTCCTTATCTCCCTTTGGATCTAGAGTATCTTCCAACATTCTTCTTAAAAATTCTCAACAAGGCCTGAACGTGATCCCTTATATTAGTATTTCTACTCTGCTTTCTACGACTTAGTTCAACCATATTCTATGATATCATCTAATCATGAATACTTCATCTAATCGAAGCGACCAACTGATCCAAATTCAAGTTGCACTAGAATGTTCCAAACTTCTTGGACCTATCTTATCATTTCTCGATCCCGAGAGAATCCTCTGAGATGCCCTTTAAATATCCTAGGTTATTTTTTTATGAACACTAGCGGATCTATGTAGTTATTTACCCCAAACTTATTCTTTAAAAATTTACTCATTAGTGTTACGAGGTTAAATTTCTGTGCACATTAACATTTGTATTTTACTGCATTAGAATTAGGTTATAATCCACCCACCTAGTGTTTAACTTTGTTAAATTGTTCATGCATAATTTATGTGATTCTTTGCATAAATTTAGAAGTAAAAAATAAACATGGATTACATTCTTTATGTTATGCTATTTAAACAAATTTATTGTCCACCATAATTTATGGAATTCTTTGCATAAATTTAGGTAGGAGTAAAAAGTAAATATGTTGTTACATAGAGATTGCAACAATCCAAAAATTTAACAAGTATTTTTCCTTGCAAGATCTTATTTCTCTTGATTTTTCAAGTGCTAATTATAAACACACAATTTTTTGCATCTCATAATTACTTTCAATGATATATGAATATCATTAAGTAAATACACATACAAAAAATCACTTCTTAGAAACTTCAGCCTCTTCTTTAGATTACACGATATGTGTGAGAGAGAAATATGTGTGACAAGTGTGTGATGAGTGTAGGATGAGTGTGTATAAATGAGAAACGTAGGTGACTTTTTATAGTGATATTAAGTTACCCAAAGATGCACGTCTCGTTATAAAGTAAATTTAAAATTAAACTTAGTTTTATTTCTTATAGTTTTAACTTAAATTAAATTTAAAATTTTATTTAATTTTCTTTTTTGTGATTTTAACTTGTGCAGCTAGGGAATACCTCATTAAACTACCCAGAAATCACATTTTTTCACCCCAAATATATGAAACCCCAAGTACCTAACTCAACCTTTTAATTTTCTTTTTAGTAAGATAAGAAAGACAAAATAAAAGGATAATCTAATATTTACAGCCTTGGAAAGGGTGCCCTTGTTTTTGGACAACTCAAATTCTTTTAACTCAACATTCTCTGTTAATTCTAAATTTGTCCTAGGGTTAAGATTTTTGCATATTAAGGTTTTTTTCCTCATATGGATTGTTGGCCTTTATAAAATATATTTTTAGCCTCTTATTATGACATTTTTCCAAATAATCATAGAAGATACATCTCTTTTTAGAGATAAGCAATTGTCATTCTATCCACATTGTATTGCTTTGTATATTGCAATGTTTTCACTATTCATTTATTAGAAGTGTTTACATTTCACCATATGACTATTCTTTTTGCAACATCTCTATGTTATTTTTTCGTTCATTTCTATCTTCATTTCATTCTCAACATAATCCAAAGATGCTAATATGGCATAGTACTGAGGCATGTGAATCATAAGAGGTAGTTGTAGAACTTGTAAAGATGTGAACAAGGTTAATTAAGGAGGTACATAGGTTATTTTCACACTTGGAGCATTCGAGGGGGTTTAATAGAGAGGAAAGTCAAATAATATAGATTGACATTAAAGATGACTAGGAGGAGGTGTCCCCTCAAGAAGTACATCTACTATCCTGAAGCTAAGTAGAAGTTGGTAGAGGATAACACTGTGTGAAGGGAGATGGAATGATAGAAGGAAAGGCTCTAACTAGTAACATTAAAATAAAAACAAGATAACAATAGTTCAAGATTGATGAGGGGAAACATGATTATTTACATGAATAAAAAAAATGTGAAGTGCAAGATTATGCAAGTAGCAATTTTGGAAAAAAAATATTAGCTAGAGATTTCATAAATCACTATGGAGGAAGTCAAGTTAAGCATGGTGGGAACACCCGTGAGTAAATACACTAGTTTATACTTAATTAGGGTTTCAAATTGACAAGGATATTGAGCAATAATAAGGAGGGTAACAGGGGTATTTTAACATAACAACATATATAGTCATTTGGATAGAGGGTGGTGTGTGTTTTAATTTTCTATGGCTATAGATATATAGATTTTATATTGTAGAGGGAGGAAAAATATTCATCTAATGTAAGAATGGCTTGCACAATAAAATTTGATGTGCTTTTCCAAGGAATATGAAGTAGGAATCATGATGAGGATTTTAAGGTGCATGTAGATATTGTATTGAGGATAACATAATCAGAGTATAAATAAAAAGGGCCATGAAAAATGTCATGAAAAAAAATGTCTTACATAATATATCTAATGAAACTAGGGGGTTTTTATAATTGGAAAGTTGTATTCATAGGAGGCTTGTAATGAGTTTCGAGATGTAAGAGACAATTAGGGATATTCTTCAATATTACATCAGCTTGACATTTCATAGTTTTTTGGATGAACCATAATAAGCATGATGAGGAAGATCATATGGTTCAATCCATGTTAAAGACATACGGTTAATGTCATGTTCCTTTTTCTAATTTCCCTTATGGTGCAGACTGGATGGACTTACAAAATTGGTGGAAGCCAAGCCACATGACAAAATAACCCTTTCTGGTGTAAATGAAGGAAAAGCGTGGTATTGGACCATGGTATTTCGCAGTTATAATATTTGTTGTGGTAACTGGTTGTGGTATTTTCCATGGTATTGGTGACACCATGTTATTCATGACATGAGAGGAGGATTCTACAAAATTAAAGAAGGATTTTTTATCTCTTTAAAAGGGACAAGGAAAAAGGCTTTTGGGGTATCTTGGATTTGTTTATCGTATAGTGTATTTTGTAGGGAACTTAGCATGGCCAATTCAATCTTGATCCCAAGACGAAACCACCGCGGTTATATCTCCTTGGTGGATCCATCTATGGTTCAAAAGTGTGCTTCAATGTTTCAATTTAGAAATTTGATGAATAGTTGTGCGTGCCATTATCAAGGGCTTCATTGTTAATTGTATTACCATGAATTGTTTTTCCAAATATTAACAAATAAAGTGGCTACTTTTCTCAGATTATTTTATGTTCCGTGTTTTCTTTTGCATGCACTTTGTTTTAATTCCAGTAACTGGTAAAATTATTATTTAAATGTTTTTATTGTGAATGCATGTTATTTTTGGTTACTTTTACTCCATAATGAGGGTTTGGAAATTATTGCAAATTTTTCAGTAAAATCCCGCAGCAAAATATTACAATGGTATCAGAGTTCTGCATCTTGCCAACATGAGGGTTCTTGTCAACAAATCAAATTTCTATGTTCAATATTTAAAATTATTGTTGTAACTTTGGTGGAATTTATTTTCACCCTAGTCGACATTTTCCATCTTTTGTGGTACTCGATATCACCCTAGTTTGTCTCTTATTTTTCACTTGATTATTTTTGGAAGTGTTCCTGCACCCAATACGAGGGCTTAACTATTTTTCTTGTAGGCATTATTAGATTGGATCTAATTCACATTTGTAGGAAGAGATCATCCTTAGGCAATAAGCCAAATGATAGATTTGAACAGTGGGAAATTATTGATCAGATTTTCTTCCCACTATAGATCAAATTTAGCATCTTCAAGATCGTATCGATATCTGAGGAGTGTGGGAAAAATTATTGATTTCATTTCTAGATAAGATATGCTCCTCACTGTGGATTGAATTGACCATTTGCATGACTAGATCTATATCCATGGGGCCAAATTATTGCCAAATTATTGTCAAATTATCAAGGTACAATTCATCCATTTTGAATATCGAATTACTTAAGCATCAAAGGTCGAATCTTATCTTATGAAAATTCACTGTAACGCATCTCCAAATCATTGGGTCGAGTCTTGAGTATACTAAGAGAAATAATGTTTCAATAATAGTGAGAAGGAATAATGTTTCATTTTTCAAACACTCGTGCAAAATCCTGTGGTTCACAATAGAGAATTTTTTAGGTCTAAAATGGGCCTCCTAAGGAACATTATAAAATAATAGTGGAAATAATAAAATAAAATTATATTACCTCATCAAATTTTGGAGTGAAAAAAGGAAACACTACTTTTTCAACTTATCTTCCTAATATTTTACTCAAATTTCAAACAAGAGCACTTTTTGGATGCATAATTTAATTCCACATCCAAGGAGTACCCATGTTCAATACTTTCGATGGATCCTACTACAAAAAAATGAGAAATACATTAAAAAATGTGATATTAATCACACTTTTCATGTATTTCTTATTTTTCGTGTAGTGGGCTCCATCGAAAGTATTCAAGATGGGTACTCCTTGGATGCAAAATTAAATTCCGCATCCAAGGAGTACTCTCGCTCGAAATTTGAGTAAAATCGTAAGGATATGACTTAAGAATACAAGTTGGAAATTTATTATTATTTATTTACCTTTTTTTTCCAGAGAAAAAAACGGTAACTTTTATTAATAAAGTAATAAAAAAGTTACACCAGCTTAAGCGAATAATACTCAGCTCAAGACACCAACCTGGTCTCAACGAGCTTTACACAGATAACGCAGCGTTAGAGAACTAACGTGCACAAAGAAAGAGAGAAAAGAGAAGGAAAAGATACAGAAGAAAAAGGGAAAGAAAAGACAGCCAAGTCAAGATTTCCGTCCCTTTTTCTTTTCAACCTTGCGCCACTCTCCTTGAGTGGGCTCGATCGGAACAATGTCCAGATGTGACTCGGATTTCTGCACTCCTGTTTCTTTGTCAGAATCTGATGTATCATATTGATGTTGCCGTTTATTGCCCCCCAAACTTTGATCCGTGCCAGTCATCTCAGCCTGATCATGGTGGATCTTTGCCTGGTTTGAAAGAACCTGTGGAGTCTTCTGATCTGATGTGTTTTCCTTCTGGTCCCCTATTTCATCATTCTCTATAGTAATGTCATCATCTTCTTCTTCTGTTTCTTCGTCTTCTTTATTTGAAGAGGCTTTCTTTTCAGCTGCATTCTTCTTTGCTATCTCATCAATATTCTGCCATCCCTTTGGCTTCCTTTGTTGTGGCTTGTTTTTGTTCTGGCTTTTGCATGCATTGAGCAAATGTCCTGTTTGTTGACATCCCCTGCATCTAAAAGCTGTATTCTCATAGTCCAGAGGTTGTTTCCATTTTGTGTTGTTGAAAGTTAAAAAGATACTTTCAGGTAATCCTTTGCTCAGGTCTACTTCAACGCATATCCTAGCAAAAGTAAAGATGCCTTTTATGTGTCTTTCTGGATCAACCTTTAGCATTTTGCCCAGGGTATTCCCTATAACTGATAGGGTATTATGATGCCAGAAATGTATTGGAAGATTATGCAATCTTACCCATACAGGCATCCTAGATACCACCATTGTATTGGGGTCGAAACCTGGGAACCATGGGGTAATAAACAGACCCGCATTGCCCCAGAACCATGGTCCTTCACTGAGAGTTTTTTCCTTTTCTTCTTCTGTGTAGAAATTTACTATAAAAAAACCCTTAGAGCATAGATTGATTTGACAGTTTTTTGTCCAGGTTGAGTGAATCCACTGATACAACGCATCGGTTTTGGGCCAGAAACCGTTAAATCTGCAAATAACAGCATTTTTTATTAGATCTGAAAATATATATTTTACCTCTGGTAAATCCAGTGATATGGAAGGGCTTTCTGGGACTTGGTCCACGATATATTGCCCAGGAGGAGTATGGGCAGCTGTAGGTTCTTTCCCTTTCGGGGAAGCTTTCCCTTTTGCTGCATCGCAATAGGAGCCTGTGGATTTTGAAGAGGCGCCCTTTTATCCTCCCCTCAGTCTGTGATTAAGGACAATAGTTGAGTCCTTTGCAACTCTGTAATGCTGGAGAGATAGCTGATCCTGCATGCATTGCCCAGAAAACATTAGAATTTGTAAAGTAACTGGGATTCCCAGTTTGTCCTGGATCTCTCCTTTTAAATCCAATACATTCATCCTGTCCCAGATCTGCATGCAGATGTGATTGCCCGCAGTTGTTTTGATGAAGATTTGTATCAGATCCTCTCTGTCTGCTTTAGCCAGGTCCTGTTCTTCACATTTTTGTTCTGGATCTGGCAAAACCCCAGTTTCTTTTTGTCTGGAGTGTTTCAGATCCGAAAGATCCGCCTTTTTTCTCCAGCCTTTTTCCAGATCTAGTTTGCCGTTGACCGGATCTAGATCCCTGCAGTGGGAAACTCCCAAAAGCCTATCGCAAACTGCTGGCTCTCTGACCGAAAGAGGCAGCATGAAAGGAGAAACCCAAATCTACAAAAGGGTTTGAAAGATAGGCGACAAATTCCATAAATCCAGTACCATACATCCCCCCCGAAGTTTTATTTCGACTCTGCCTTTGATACCCGGCCCAAAAACCTTTGATCGATTCCATATCCATCCAGCGGAGGGGACGAGACTACCGTCCATGAGCATGGCGATTGCGATGAAACCGCCATCACAATCCCGTGGCCAAGAAAAGGGGACGAATCCCGGGTTTCGTTCTTTTTTGATCAGGGCAAGAAAAACCCTCCTAGCGAAAGGTATCACCTGAAACCGGAGATAGTTTACAGAGATTGATAGCCTATCTGTCGGACATCTGGTCGATCTGCAGCAGGAGACTTCGTTTGGTTCTGTGGCGGCGGCACTGAAGCAATGCCTGGAAACCCTAGGGCCGAGACAGACCTCCATCACTCCCCAAACTTCTTCCTACTGTTTTTCCTTAACGTAGTTCACACTTCATTTTGGGTTTATTGTGTGTCAAATTCTGTATCTTTTATTATTTATTATTTTACCTTTTTACTCCAAGAATGGTGAATTAACCCCCATGTTTGACATCATCATCTTCAATTATATTGGTTCTTAAAAAGTTGATTTTGGTTGTACATTTTTGTTTTGAGGCCCATTTGTACCTCAAAATTTCTCTAATGAGGGGGTTGAATCAGTGTAGTTCGGAGCCAAGGTTTCCTACACAACAAATAAACGAGGGTCATGGGCATAATTTTAACTTAGAAGCTTAAATGAATCATTTCCACAACCCTAAATGGGAATTATCCTTGTATTTCTTCTTGTTTGAATTCATCTCTAAATACCACAATTTCGACCATTTTTGTTGAAGTCGCTAACAGGGCTGATGTATTAACTTTCGTTGAGAAAAAATTATTGATCGATGCAGAAGATCAAGAGTTTTTGTGTATTTGTAACCATTATTTTATTGCCGATGAAGTCATATTTTCCCAGGGTCCAAACTCATTGTAAACGTGAGCCATATCAAGTGCGTTTAGAGGGGCCAAGTTTAGGGCGTATATAAGCCACATTCTCTGACTCAACTAGGTTTCACTAAGGACGAATTACAATTTGAAGAGGCCACATTAAATACAGGTGATTTTTCTCTTTCAAGTGTTGAGTGAATTTCATATAAAAAGGGTCTTATCTCTATAAAAATTGAAGTAGATATCCCTGTTCGAAAGGCCGAGTGCATCACAGTTGTTAGGGTTTTCCATGGATAAAAAGTGATTGCTTATGGAACAAATCAAATTGCGGCTGAAATTTCTCTTGTCTACTAGTCAGATTGTTATTTTACATAGAGCCATTGAGAGATAGCATTATGTGGATCTGATCACAGGATGTGGACGTCATAAGTTCCGATAGCATGTGTTTTGGGGCCAAGTTTCCATTTGGGGATCTGGCAGAAAACGTAAGTGTGAAACCTAAATTTACCCAGTACAATAAAGTTGAGATACCTCTAGAGAAGGGACATGTCACTACATTTTCTAGGATGGATCTGTTGTTCGTGAAGCTAATGCATATGCGTGGTTTAAGACCTAACATTTTACTCTTATACGTTGAGTTTACATAGCCAATCAGAGGCATGAGTTGTGGGGACAACAAATAATTCATTTGACCATTCATGAGGCTGAGAATGTTGTGGAAAGAAGGTTGAACATTTAGCTATCTTGGAGCCTTTGAATTTGAAGATCACAATGTTCGGGTTTCTCATTATATTTCCTAAAATGTTGAAGTTTTTACACAAAAATCATACCAAGTTCCACTATTCTCATTGTTTGTTCTACAGACATGTACCTAGACTATGAAATGAATGTGAATGTTTAAGTTCATCATTATGTAAACTTATATTAGCATTGTATGTGGTTCTATTTTTTAGTATTGTTTGAAGCATCATATCAGTATGTGTTGTTTCTTGTTGACTTCTATTTAAACTCAAAAGTCAAACTGAACCTACAGTAATCAAATTTAAAGGAGAACAAGTTCAATATTAAAATATCAAAGGTCTATTCAATTTCAAAGGTCAAACCATAAGCTACAAGAGGGTCACTTTAGGCCGAGTATCGCCATTTTAACAAGTGATTAAGCTCAAATAATTGATCAAATTACTTTCATGTCTATTGTTGTTTGATTTATTTCAGATTGCATGGTAACTGTTTAACAGAATGTTTGTATGGAAAATGTTTGATGTAATCTCCCTATGAAGAATTAGTGTGTTATTTCATATTTTCCTACTTTGGTATCTTACAATATCCTATATGTGGGAATATGGGCTTTGAAGAGTCCCTATAAAGCATCAATAACCCTCTTAATGAAATGGAAAAAAAAGGGGTACCTCTAGGCAGCAATACCTCCTCATACCAAAGAAAAAGTCAGAGTAGCAAACCCTTATCAAAAACAGTCCATGCTATTATGTAACAAAAGCACTCGTGGGAGATGAAGGAAGGATATGGAAGAGAGACTTAGCTCTTCACACTTGGTTCTGAGTTGCAACGAACAAAGTTGGTAATTTTCCTTCAAAATTTGGAGGAATTAGACACATGCTTATCCATGTTGTTGCAATCAGAATGGAAGAAACTCAATTGGGCTCTCAAATTTGTCCATGCTTGCTCTGATCTAACCCAAATTTTGGGAGCATCCTTGTGAAGAGGTCAAACTCATAGTCACCTCCTATCTTAGTGATATCATAGCTTTAACATCACCACTTCTACCTTACAATAATGATATTATGATGGAGATGTTGCAGCTTGTTACACAACATTTTTTCACTATCCCTGTACTCCCCGTTCCTCGATCCTGGAGGACCTCTATAGTGAATCTCATGTGTTTTCCTATCATGAAGAACATGTATTTACATCGCTCTTCATCTTCAGAACATTTCCCTCTTACATCATTTCCAGAGAATATTCCTTCAAACTCAGTTTTAAAGGTCGGTGGTATCCCTCAGTTTCTTCCCCGCGCCAATTTGCAGAGTTCAACATTAAGCCTAGTGCTGATCAACACTTGTATCCATCCATTACTCGCATCGGACATCTTTTGGAAAAATTTTTAAAAATGGAGTCGAAGCTTCGAGGTCTAGAAGCTTCGTGAATGGAAGTCTAGTAAATGGTTAGTCAAGAAAGAGCCAAGAGAGACTATTTGGGTTCCTTTCCCCTATTAAAATGGAACAAACCAAAAGGGATGAAACCTCTCCCATAATAAGAGGATCCATGTCCCCTCTCTCAAGCTATATAAACTTTTCATATTCCAACCTTAACTAGCTAATGGAAGGGCTTGAATAATCTGCAAAATCTTGATAGCCTAAAAAACGCTTGATAGCCTTAGCCTTCTAGTTTGCACTTGTAAAGGGAGAATAAGTTTGTAGTTTGTTTGGTTTGGAGCAAAGGGGAAGAAGCCTCAAACTTCTATTATTTTAGGTGAATCATGAGATGCTAACAATGGTGCTGGAACTCAGACACGTCGAAGGAAACCTGCAACACTAAGGCGAAGGTTGTACTTTCCTTTTTGTCATAATAATACAACTGATATTTTGTTTCCGATATCAATCGCATATGGTATTTGGTAGCTTAAGACTCCTTAGCCTCTTAAGTAGGTTGAATCTATTGTATGCTATCATGTGTGCTTTGGTTTCTTTTCTATTTGTTTCAGGTGCTTGATTGACATTAAGGAGCTAATCGCTGGAGAAAAGACACAAGGACTTCATCAAACAAGGATAAGTGATACAAGAGGTAGGATCTTATCCATTCTCAATCTAAGGGAAATTATGTCAGATTGTCTTTTTTGTGGCTAAACCCTCTCCCCTGGGCTAGAGAGATTGTCTCTATCCACAGAGATAATCTTCCTACTCCACAAATTGGTGACTCCACTGGGGACCCATCCCTCTCTTTGGGTTGTTTTTCATTTCATGATTTGTGACGACTTTTGTCGTATCACTCTTTCTCTTTTGTAATATGTACTTTACATTATCTACTGCTTTGATTCTTGTATTTAGAGTGACAGGTCTGGTTTTGGGTTGTGGATTCTTTTGTTTTTCTTTGAATCCCTCGATCAACACTGTTATTTTGCTAACAGTAATGCCGACCAGCATGAGTTCCTCTCGAACAATCATGCCACAACCCCTTGTGGCACTGGTTTCTAGTTAGACAGTCACGCCAATTCCTCTAGGTTAAAATTAGGGTTTCTCTTAAATCATTACTAGTGTGTCTTGTCCTCATAGATTTTGTTTCTTAGCTTGTTTGCATTTATTTTCCCTGGCTAGAATGCTTTTATAGCTTGATTTGTTTGCTTGATTGGTTTGAGATTGCATTACTTGATTTTTTGAGTTTTTTGGATGGTTTGTGTTCCTATGGCATCTAGTTCATTGCCCATTCATTTTCTTATATGCTCATCAAATCAAGTTGGTGATTTTTTGCTTCATGCATTTCATGTTTTAGTCCTTGTATCTATATCTCTCTGTTTTCAATTGAATGAGTGAAAAAATTTCGTTTTCTTTTCTCTTGTTGAACGTCTCTTTTCTAAGCATATATTAAATTGATCGGTTTGTTTTGATTGAATATTTTCATATTTGGTTTGAAAGGAGTTCTTTTTATCGTGCTTTGCATATTATTGATGTTTGTTGGTTTGAAAATTTTCATTGAAATGTTTATATGGAAGATTCATTCTAGCATTCCCTTGAAGAAAATACATCATTCTAGTTTCTTTAATTGATATGTTACATTAAGTAGCATCATTGAAAGCTAGAATTACATAATCATGAGCATTTGAAATGAAATGAACTTCTTTTATTCTTAAAAGGACTAGTTGAACTGCATCTGATAGGAAGAGTAGGAAGTGGAAATAATTTTCATTGTTTTGTTTTGAAAAGTGAAGTAGTGAAGACTCATCTTACTTTCAGTTGCTTGTTTGTTGCATTGATTGTTTTCTCTTCTCTCAGTTAGTGTAAGCATTCATGGAATTGAAAGGGTTTTGTCTCATATAGCTGCACATAAGAGTTTTTCAGGTGACATCGATAAGACCTAAAAAATGAGACTTAATTTCAAGATAAACCTTTAAAACATATTCAATTCATCTAAGGAGCATTTGAAACATTAATGCCTCATACTTAGTGGTCTAGGCTAGAGATGTGTTATGATGTCTTTAAGACTTAGCAGTTGTTGGTCGCTTCCGCATTAGATAGTCCTAGCATGGACTTGTCCTCCTCGTACCATCGCGTACATAAAGGGAGGCCCTCATAGGTTGCAAACCTTTATCCGTAGGAAGCCGAGTCTGACACCCTGTAAACATGATACATTGAACACAACATTCAAGGAGATTGCTTGCTCGTACCTTTTGGTTCGCTGGGAGGTATTCTGCAGTTCATGGTTACCTCGTAATCCCTTTTGCCTAGATTATCCTTAGGAGTCATTTTGGTATTTTTGACTCTTTAAATTTAAAAGATCATAGATGACTTTTCCTTTTGAGCTCGTTGAAACCGAAAGTGACTAGAGTAACCTTTTCATCCTTTTCTCAACTCTTAATTGTTCTATGGTCAATTAATTTTAAAATTTGAAACAAAAACTTTGCCTTTTCATATTTTAAGTGGAAATACTCCTTAGTAGATTTTATCTTGATACTAATGGCAACATTTCCTGAGTCTACTGGTCAAGGAAACCCCTTTGATGTGAATCCTAGTCCTTTTCCTTCTTTTGGACATACTAGTGTTCCCTATATGGCGATGTTGTCCATTCCTGGATTGACCATTGGTTTTCCAGTTTAGTTGTTTTCAACCTAGATGGTGCCGAGTGTCACAACTAATTTTCAACAAAGTTCTCCTCCACCTGAACAACATCAACTTCATGTTGATCCTAAAGTTGACCGCTTGCCTTCTTCGCCTATTTCTTCACCCCTTTCTTCCTCTTCGCCTGGTGAAAGTTTGGATTCTAATAACCAGGAAGCTAAGAAGAAGAAGAAGAAGATGAAGAAGAAGAAAAAAAATAAGCAAGGGGTAAACCAAGCAGTCATTGCTACAGATGCAACTAATGAAGGAAAATTTTCCAATCAACCTTGAAAAGTAAAATTCCCTTGCATGTTATGTAAGGGTTACCACCTTCTTTGGAATTGTCCTGGTATTCCCAAGGTCTGAGAAGTGTGGTCCATAGGTTCACATCAACCTTTGTCATTAGCCTCTAGTGATCATGTTGATGATAAATCTTCAACTAGTGATCATAAGGTCCATGGGAAAAAGGGAAAAGTCAAATTTCTCGGTAAGTAATGTGAAGGTAATCATCCCATTCACCTTTGTCCTCTTATGGGTGAATCTTCCAAATAATTGGAAAGCCTTACAACTTCTCAACCTTGTCTTCCGATTAGGTTTCAAAAGATTTCCCTTGATTCTTTGCTAGTTGATCAAGTGATTGATCAAAAGCCATCTTTGATCAACTCCACTCTCTTTGAAAGTGAGTCTCGTGAGTCTGTTCTCAACCAATCATTGGTTGAGAAACCCATAGACTTGACTCCACCTTTATTTAACCGTACCTTTCTGGTAGAGAGTGAACCTCATACTTCTCAGGTTCTACTGGTTTCTTCAGTTTTGCATGAACTCGAGGGAAATCCTCCTATTCTCGAGGTGCACGAGAACATTTCTCCTGTTCCCATCAAGCCAGAAGGAAACTCTCATGTTCCTACGATGCCCCTTCCAAGTAGTTTGGTCACTTCTTTTGATTAGAGTCGACTGGTAGGATATCGCCTTCCATCTAATGTTCCTTTCCAGATTATAGTGCAGGCTTACAATATGGCCATACCTATCACAGTCATAGACGAGGGCACATTTGTTAGTATTATGTCCTCAATTGCTTGACAAGCTTTAGGATCTCCTCAATTATCCCCATCACCCAGAATTTGTTAGCTTTTAACAGAGGAACCAGTCAATCGTTAGTGATCCTTCCTAAGTTGCCTATTACTTTGGGAGGAAAGATTGTCTATACAGACGTGATGGTTGTCCAAGGCCCATTGGATTTTAATCTACTCCTTGGTTGTGATTATGTTTATGTCATGGGAGCTCTTGTTTCTTCCCTCTTTCGAGTGATGTGTTTCCCGCATGAAGGAAACATTGTGATCATTGATTAGCTTACATTTATTGGTCCTGAATCATATCCCACTCAACCATCATCCCTAAATGGTTCTTATGTGCAAGTAGTATCACCCCCTCCACAGGTTAATTATGTGGCCACCTATTCCATGCCCACATCTACTGATGATCTAGTTGGTGAAGTATTAAACTGTGTATTGGGGCATTGGAACCCAATTTTTCATTTGGATCCCTCGACATGTATCCCTTCCAAAGAAATGTTCTCCCATCTGATGAGTGTTAGGAAATTATATATTACAGAGCAATGGAACACATAAAATATTGCAGAAATATAAACATAGAAAATGCATAAAACAAGA
>APFE031333360.1:5336-16796 GCA_000404065.3 Pinus taeda
TCATATGTCGTTCATGGTTTCCGGAGATTCATGTTACATTTGCACAAAAGTTTATATATCATTCATATATCTAAACACCAAACAATAACAACATTGAGATTTTTCTTTCAATCAACCTATAACATATTGCATCTGTTTTCATCACTGTTCTTCTTCTATACGCTATCCACATATGACATTTCCTTTGCAATATTTGGTGCATTTTCTAGTTATAGGTCATTTGTAGGTTATACATGTCTTTAGAGTTTCACTTCTAATTGAGTATTCAACTAAACATATTGATTCTCTTATACATAACTATTTTTCCCTCCACCCACATTTCACAACTTCCATAACCATTAGATAGGGACCTGCAACTTCGATGTTACTTTGCTTGTTTAGTAAAATATTACTGAGACACTAATTTATTGAAAGTTGTAGAATTTACAATTTATGAAGTTTCAAGGTCTAATTTTTAAAAGTATAATTTTTTAAAGGGTGCTAGCCAAATGGAAGAGCACTTGCTTTAAAAGCAAGAGGTTGGTGGTTCGATTCCATCATGCCCTAACATCCATATGGAATGACGACGAAGAATTTTTGGTGATGGAGGCTCTTTAACCATCACTAATGAGATTTGGTGACATTTTTTGACCCTCACCAAAATATGAAATGGTGACAGTCAACGAACGCCACCATATATATGGATCAATAATGACAACCCTCAAAGGTCTGTAACCATAAATCGTTTTTGTTGATATGAAATGGTGACAGTCGATGTTCATCATTATAGTCATTATTCGTGACGGACCTTGAATGTCACCACAACACCTATACTTCTGGCAATGCGGTTTTTGGTGATGGTTAATGAACGCCACCATTTATATGCACCAATAGAGACAACCATGAAAGATCCATCACAATAAATCATTGTTGTTCATATGAAATGGGGATAGTCACTACCTGTCATTATAATCAATATTCGTGATGGACCTTGAATGTCACCATAATACCTATACTTTCGGTGACGCCACCTTCGGTGACATTCATTTTTTGGTGACGAAGGTTATGGTCCATCACCATTACTCATATGAAATGGTGATGGTCACTATTCGTCATTATGAATCTTTATTGGTGAGAGAATTTGACTATCACTACAAAACCTATACTTTTAGCGACACCACCTTTGGTGACATTCGGTTTTTGGTGACGGAGGCTATGGTCCATCACCATTTCTCATATGAAATGATGATGATCGCTATTCGTCATTATAAATCATTATTGGTGACGAGATTTGAATGTCACTACAACATCTATACGTTTGGTGATGCCACCTTTGGTGACGTTCAGTTTTTGGTCACGAAGACTCTTTTGACCATCACCAATGAGTTTATGGTGACATTTTTCACCCCTCACCAATGTCCTTTTTCTTGTAGTGCCAATTATGGTTGTGTTCAACTAACTAGCTAAAGTGGCCCATTTCATCCCCATAAAGTACACTTATAAAGATGTTAATATAGCATACATTTTAATGGAGGAGATGGATATTTAGATTACATAGAATCCCAAGGAATGTGGTGGCAGATAGAGACCCACAATTACAAGAAATTTTTGGAATGGTTTGTTTTAGGTCCTAAGGATTCAACTCAGTTTCAACACTACTTATCATTCATAAACATATAGGAAAATAGAGAGGACAAACATATTATATAGGACATTCTTAGGATTTATGTTATTTATGGGCCTAAGAAATGGGAAGAATATCTCCACTTATTGAATTTGCATACAATAATGGGTATCAACAATCTTTAAAAATGAGCCGCTTTGAGGTGTTATATGGAAGGAAATTAAGAACACCAATAACTTGGGACTATCCAGCGGATGAGAGGATGCTAGGCCCAAACATGCTCAAGGAATTAGGACAGGTTGTATAAAATCCAAGGAAAAATTTAAATTCCACACATGACAGGCAAAATACTTACGTAGATCTAAAGAGGACACCTTTAGAGTTCAATGTGGGAGGCCCTATATACCTTAGAGTTAAGCCGAATATATGCAAACTCATGCTAATAAGTTGCACCAATTTAGCATCAAGATATTGTGGGCCATTTGAATTAAGGGCTCAAGTAGGACTAATAGCCTACCAGATGGTACTGCCGACAAACATAAAAATACACAATGTTTTCATATTTCTCTTTTACGGAAGTATGTGCATGATATGTATCATGTTTTTTATTAGAATTTTTTACAAGTGGAGACAAAGGGAGATTTTCTAAGAAAGCCCTAGCTCATTCTTGATTGAAGGGATCCCAAGCCTTGGAATCAATTCATCACACAATTTAAAGTGCTATGGAAGCACTACAACCCTTAAGAGGATACCTGGGAGATGGGGGATGCACTTAGGGAAGCATATCCATCTTTGTTCCAGGATTGGGAGTTTGAAATAAACACCAAGAATGGTGTTGAATATTAGAGCAGGAGAAGTGTAATGTCGTGGAACTTAATGTAAAAAACATACTATGATTTATTATTCAAATTAAGGCACTTGAATGAGTGGTAGACATTGTAAGAAATAATGGATACAGTTTGATTTCAATAATAATAAATAAATAGATACATGTTGATGAGTGATGTTAATGAGTATGGATCATGAATCTATTGAAGGGATTCCACTTCACTAATGAAAAGTTGTGAAAAACAAATGGAAATTCCAAGAACTCAAATTCTCTAAAAGGAAGTTTTGATGGGGGACAAACAATAGATTTTAATGGATAGATAGCATAGAGGGGATATAACGTAATGGTAGAACAAGTCGTAGGCAATAAATAACTATTAGTGGGAGGTTTTCTGCATGCTATGAGGCTATTAGGGGTCAAGGATGAGTGTAGAAGTACTTGAGAAAAGGAAGGAGCCAAAAGTTGTAGGAGAAAAGGTAGATGTGCTAGGATGGGGCTGTATTTGTGATTTCCATCTACAACTTGAAAGTGAAATATGTAGAACTAATAATAGGAAAACATGAGGAATTTGGTTCTATGAGATCACAACCCATGATTGGGGGTGTCTTGGTAAAGATATTTTTGGCTTATCAATAGACTATAGATGGGTGGAATGTAGCTCATCAATTTGTATTGACCATCTAGTTTTCATTTCATCCTATCCTTATTACATGTGTTTTATTAGGGGTGTTAATTTGCTATTATCGATTTTTCATGTAAGAATATCTGGAATCATGTACTAAATTATCAAGTATTGTTAATTCATTACAAACAATGTTTCATGTATGATAGAAGGAATATACTACTGAGAATGTTATTGTCTTTTGATTAAATTGAACATCTTGCAGGTTTGATTATCAAAACCATTATAGGTAAGGATTAGTATTCCATCTAAGAATTGCATATCGATCTTAGTGTTTATGGTTCCTAGAGTTAATAATATGGATAAGTGTTTAAAGTTATCTAATATAATGTAAATCACTATTCACTAGAGTAATGCCCTTGAATTGGTTGATGGGAAGGGTAAAATATAATACACACTATCAAAAAGATGATTTACCTTTTACATAATAGGAAATACCCAAATAGATTTAAGGGGGGAATTATTCAAAATTATTTAACCCTCTAAATCTTCCATCTATACTCATTAAGAAATAATATTCTAGGCCCAAAAAATTACATTGGGGATAAGGTAAGAGAATGTCTTACAATTCTCTTTTCCATCACTTCAAGAAAAGATTCATAGGCTGATGGTCATCTTAGTGGAATCCCTTGACTATGAGGGAACAACACAGGTTCAAGGATGTTGGATCCCCTTCATGCCAGTCCTAGATTGGTTCTCCTTCCCTTCTATCCCATCTCCCCTCTGAAATAATAATAAAGAAAAAGGGAGGTACTCTTACTGACCACAAACAAAGAGAACATTGCGATTATATAAGAGATTGGTAAACTTGACACAAATACGAGGTAGATCAATCGAAAAGCTTATTGATAAGAGTAGATGTCAAAAACATAACATAGGATAAATTGATTGCTATACCTCGAATATTAGAAACTAAACTAAACATAAAAGAAAAATGCAATATCACCTACATGAACAAGAATTAGGAAAATCACTAAGTCACCCAATAATGAGCAAGTTTCCACCCAGAAACTAGAATTTTTCTTAGAAATGTAGATTGCCTATGAGGTATGTCACATTGATTATCAAGAAGAAAAGATGGCGAGGGTAAAACTAGTATTTAACTAATTTCCCAAAACAAAAAAAACGATACTTTTGATGTATAAAAAATTCTAGGCATGACAAGAAAAACTATGGCCAAGGTTCTTTTAAGACCAACTTATCAATTCTGATGTTATTAATGTCTAGTGTGAGCAAAAAATAAAATCTAAATAAGAACTCCAAATTCAAAATTATAAACACTAATAAACATTGCATACATTCAATATTAGAAGCATAGTAAACATTCAATATTAAATCATGGTGGAATCATGGGGCTATGGAATGACACCCTCACCCTATCTATAGTCGAAAGGACTCAAAAAAGAACCTATTATTAAGTAGCATAGAAAATTGTTAAATACGCTATATTTATCAATTAACATGAAGGGAAACTATCAATTAAGTTTAGAGATACACAAAATGGTATCCCAGGGTGTTAACCCTCTCCCAAACATTACATTTCCAAACAATGAAAGTTAGACCGATGTCTAATAACCATGAAAACCAGAGATAAATGAAATGAAACCATATACAAACAATGCGAACTACAACTGTGTAATAGGATTCATTCAAAACTAACAGGGGAAGAGGGTAGGCATCCTCTCATCATCATGCTAGGGGAAAACATTTGGGAAGAAAGACCATAGACAACTCACCTCTTCTTCTCGGCCTGTAGCATAGTGTTGATAGACTCCTGCTGCCAAATAAAAAACCCTCCTGCCAGAACACTAAAAATGATTAGTACATTGAAAAGAGAGAGATGAGTAAATAAAGATTAAATATCTAAAGGAGACACACATGAAAATGGATTACTTGTAATGAAAACCCATCTCCTTAAATTTCCACATAGTGTAAGAAAATTCCATCACGACAAGTATTTCATGAAAGAAAGAAAATAACAAGGATGATCTCTGTTGTCGGCACTCAAAGTTAGGATAGAAAAAGGAGGAGAGGAAGAAAAGAAAGGCTCATAGGAATAAGTCATAGAATCAAACAAGAATACACATATCCAAAGGAAAGGGATATGGGCCACAACTCTATAATGTACGCATGAGATCACAAAAATAAGAACCAAACAAGAATATGTAGAGCCAAGGGAAAGAAAAATGGGCCACAATTCCACAGTGTATGTCTAATATTTTTGACATAAGTCATAGAATAAAACAAAATTACAAAGAGCCAAAGGTCCCAAATCACAGGAAAAAGTTATAAAAATAAACAAAAACACATAGATCTGATAAGGACAAAGTATGACACACATTCAAACCCTAATCCCACTTACCAAGGAACCCAATTATTCATCCACATACCCAAATTCCTTGTCTGGTCCTTTGTATTGGCATCGACTGTGTGAACATTAAAGAAAATACAACAGTCATTAAATCCATCACAAATGTCAGGTCAAGACCGAAGGGGGTCTCCATCAATTCTAAATCTCACGGTCCTCACCATGACTCATCATGTGAATATAGCGATGGGTGGGAAATATTAAAATGTAAGTGTCATGCTAACTGTCACCTCGTGTTAGACATAAAAGAAATGTATGTGCGGTGGGGTTTCCAACATAGGAAGAACAAGAGGGTGGCATAACCAATAATTTGAAGTGACATGAAAAATAAACAAGTGACTTGGAAAATAAAGAGGCAACCAATCCAGCATGGAAATGCAACATCATTAATAAAAATAGCCCCCTACAATTATAATTGATACCTAAGACCACCACCAAGTGAAATTTCATATAATGGAGGTTCCTCCCCTCCCTATGCTTTTGCATGTATACACCCAAAATAACATCACATCCCAAGGTTTAATGAAGACATAATTATAAAGGAAAATATATTATAAATGAAGGTTTAAATTTGTGTCAGAATTTTATTGAGTTCCAAATGCCACTCAAAACATTTGAAGTTCCAACTAGAGCATGATGAGATTTTAACAAGGTTCCTTTAGATTGATAACCCATGGAAAGTTTGTACCTTTTAAGAAAAAAATACATAAAAAAATATGAAAGGTTTGAGAGGTGTCACAAAACCATTGATCAATTTAAATTTGAGAAGAAATAAAATATAAATATATGGTAAAGTAAATTGAGTAGTGGGGTTGTAGGAGTGACTGTGCCAACAAAAGAGCGTGAGAGTGGAAAGAAATTTGTGATAGCAATGTTGAGTGGCAGCAAGTGATAGTGGGATTTTGCAGCTACAATGTTGTGGTAGCAAGTGGTAGTGGTACTATGTGACAAAAATTCTGAGTGGAAACAAGTGATAGTAGGACTGTATGACAACAATGTTGAGTGGTAACAAGTGATAGTGGCACTATGTTGTACCAATGTTTAGTGACAACAAGTGATAATGGGACTAAGTACCAACAAACTAGAGTGGTGGTAAATGTATGTGTGACTATTTGACAACGTATGAAAACTGAGAACTATATTAGAAAGAAATAATTTAGGAGAAATATTAGATCATAGAATTGAGTGTACAAATTAGATTCTTGAGTACTAAATGTCTAGACCAATTTGTTAAAGTGTCAACGGAGTTGCTAAATTAGAGAACGAGAAGAATATTTAAGAGAATATCTAAAGCAACTGGTAAATAAGAGTATACAAATCAAGAATACAGGGGATCAATGTCTCTTGTAGGTTGGTTCATGCAAATTCAGTGAGGATTGATATCTCTAGTAGGTTGGTGCCTGCAAATTCAATGGGGATTGGTTTCTCCAGTAGGTTGGTGCCTGCAAATAAAATCGGATTGGTGTTCATGTAGGTTGGTTCCTACAAAGAAAAAGGGATTGGTGTCTCATGTAGGTTGGTTCCTAGAAAAATAATTGTAATTAGAGCTGCAACTCATAGATGTAATTAATAAAAATAATTTTTGTGGTTTTCTCCTGGATGAGTTTCCACATACATCTTATGTTCAATATTTATGTATGATTATTTTTTAAATTGTTAAAAAGTTTATTATACTAATTCACCTCTCATTCTTAGAATAATCTTGATTCCAATAGAAATAATATAGATATTGTTAGCTTGTATTTGCAACTTTTTGTTGAAGACTAATCATCATTGAGGAATGTTTTCACCTTATCGCAACCCTCAAAAAATCCTCATGAGTATAAGTATATGGAGACATGGAAACATTCCACCTTAGAATACAAATATTCTTAACTTTTGAACTTAAGCTATGGAAGGAGTGATAGTAGGTGAAAACATAGATACTATTTCACCATAGAATTTCCATGCATAGTTCAATTGAGAAAAATGTCTTTTATGTCTCCCTTTAAACACTATACTTAATGTATTAGTAATTATTTTATTACAAAAAAACAACATATAACATATTCAAATAATTTTTATTGTTTTCTACATCAATTTAGAGTTG
The DNA here is from genome assembly GCA_000404065.3 of Pinus taeda. Taxonomy (NCBI): domain Eukaryota; kingdom Viridiplantae; phylum Streptophyta; class Pinopsida; order Pinales; family Pinaceae; genus Pinus; species Pinus taeda. The sequence goes on from APFE031333360.1 coordinate 12,908, forward strand.
AATAAAATATTTATGCAAATCCACATCAATGCACCTATATAGTTTTTTTCTTATGTAGTTTTTTTTGTCACACAAGATAAACGGTCCATAAAATTTACAACTAATAATTTTATATTTTCATTTAGAATTATCCAAATCATAAAAGATCAAAACCACTCAATATGTCAAATTAATGCATATTTACTTAATCTATAATATTATAAAAATTTATACATGATCATTTCATTAATATTTTTTTTTCCTAAATAAGTCTAAAATCTATTACTGTAACATAATGATACATGGAGGCTTTGGCTTCTGTAGTTCAGTGCCAGTGTTCATGACATATAACATCAAAAACAAGATTGAGACTGCCTAAAAATGGGTAACCAGTCCAGTCCAAAAAAAAGAATTTGTTGCCTGTGCAGGGGAAACCAGCATATGAAAATGTAACAAAATTATGTTGACTTCATTTTCAAAACTAACAAATTGCTCAATAATTCATAAAATGAACCTATAGATGTGATTTCCAAAAAACTTGAAAACCAAAGACACATCGTGAGTCATGTGTCATGCGGTGCTAACGGGTGTTCTTCAGTTGACAAGTGTTCTGCAGTGATGAGACATCTATATTCATTGAAGTCGTCCTCGTCATTCTACAATGCACCCATGTCGTTCTTTGCCTAAGGTTCTTGCTTTTTCTTCTCTTTAGAAGTCTTGCTCTTAACACTGGCCCTCTTCTCTGTCGCGCAGGTTGGGCGACCTTCATTGCTGGATGGCTCCTCATGGAAGGTGACTATGATGGTGGCTTTGATGAGAGGTTGGTTCAGAGAGCAGTGATAGATGAATTGGGCCAAATGATGGGGTTCCTGAGAGCTAGTGGGGATGTCAGTGGCTGGAATGGCATTTTGCGAAGGGTGGGAGTGGATAGCTCTTGTGCGTCTTTTGCCACTGCGAGTATCTGGATAACATCCTGAGACGTAATTAACCGAGGGGGCAGACGAGTCTGAGACTAGTGAAGGTGGAGAGCAAGGCAGCCTACCTCTACTGCTACCTCTTCTGCTACGCATTTGATGGTGTAGTCGGGGCATGATGGCATGAGGATGAAAAGAATGCCCACGAGAGGTCAACACTGAGTGGGGCTCAGAGATAGAAGGTTGTGGTTCAGAGATAGAAGGCTCAATAGGCTCAGAATTGAGAAGCAATTTGTAGATTATACTTTGAGAATAATGGATGCCCTGTCCAAACTCAATGCAGCAGAGAATGTTGCAGCGCCTGCCCGTAGCAGTGCATGAACTTGGCTCCACTGTAGCCAGGGGACATTGGCAGCTCATAGGCATATGATTAGACATAGAGGAAGTGAGTAGTATATTACCTAAGGGCGCCATGATGCAGAGCCGAGGTAGGTTGGCGTGACCAAGTTGATTCGAGTGCCAAATTAAATGGAATTTACTGCTGCTGCAAGGTGGTTTTATGGATTTGTGCGCGGGTTTATGAGTGGCCATGTGGCTATGCCACTTGTCGTTCCATTCCCCTGCCGTAAATTCAGTCCTTGCATACACCCGCATTTGGGAATTTCATCAATATTAGTATAAACTCAATTAAATAATAAAAATGCGTGTTTCATCCTTACCATATCAATTAAATAGTTAACTTAGTTATTAAAAAATATAGATAATATATGTGATATGTCTTAGTAGTCAAATCAAATGAGACATATTAATAGAAACTCATTAGATAATACAAATGCATGTTTTATCCTTGCAATATCAATTAAATAGTTAACTTAGTTATAAAAAATGTAGATAATCAGGTGTGATATTTCTTAGTAGTCAAATCAAATGAGACATTATAATAGTAATTCACATAGAATAGATATATAATTTTATATAATAAATGGGATCAAATTTGTATGGACATGTAAGAAATGGGATAATTTATATATATATATCATCGAGAATGTTCAACGATGAGAGTGGAAAACATGGGATTTGAACCTTTTAGTTTATTGGAATGTTCACATGGTTTTATTAATGATTTCGTAATTCATTACATTCTAAAATTTATTGTAATTATTACATATTCTTTATCTACCAATATGTTTAAAAAATTATTACAGTTGTTGAAAAGTTGAAAAATTTAATGTATTTATTCAAGGTTCAAAGTGATGGACATAAAACCAATAAATTTACCAATTTAATTTATTAGGTATGTGAATATTTACATTTTATTGACAATAATATCTACTGAATTTATTCTATCTTATTTTATATTTTTCTTATTAATTTATCATATTGCCAATATCTTTAGCTTTCAAAAAATATGACAATAATATCGATTGAATTTATTCTATTTTATTTTGTATCTTTCTTATAATTTATCATATTCCCAATACCTTTATCTTTAGCTTTCAATAATCAAAACCGTGAAAATTATTATTCATGCTATCTTTTTCCATAATATACTAATAATCATAGAAAATCACTAAAAAAAACTACTGGTTAACCTCTTTTGTTAATGCATAAACACCACTATTGAATTAACATCACTATAGTAGACTGAACATAATAGAAAATCACTAACAATCATAGAAAATCACTACGACACTATTGGTTAACCTCCTCTTGTTAATGCATGAGCATCACTAAATTTTTTTAATGCATATATATAAATTATATGGTATTTTATTATTATTACTTGATTTTAAAGAATCTGTAATTTATTATAATTTATATTTAATCAATAAAAAATAATTAAGTTTGTTTTATTAATTAATATTAATATGTTTATTCAAGCTAATAATAAATGATTAGATGAATATTAAAAAATAAAATATAAACATAAGCTTTAAAAGTGTTTTATTTTACTATATAGGTAATCTCTTCTCTCTTTTCTTTTTTAATATTTTTAATGTTTAGTTTATAAGGCAGAAATTTTTTGTTTTTATTATATATAGATATAAAAGTATGATTAAGATAAAAAAATTATAATATTATTAGTTTCCACATATGATGACACATATAAAAATATCAACAATAATAGATAGAAATAAGGCATTTTGGAAATAAGAACTATTGTGTCAAGAGCCAATAGCTATAGTGTAGAAGGCCATTCATAATGACATGTATAATATGTGCTCTCAATCTCTCTCATTCTCTGGAAGGGAATGATGCATCGAAGAATCAATCCCTTCGACATCGAAGAAGGTCTGGGTTCATCTCGGCGACATAAGTGAGCGTATAAAGAAATCTGAATGGCACTTCTCCAATTGTCGGGAGGGGAAATTATAATATTATTAGTTTCCACATAGGATGACACATATAAAGATATCAACAATAATAGATAGAAATAAGGCATTTTGACTACTTACTCATTTTTCCCCTTCTTTAATTTTGATTTTGATTTTATTTTATTTTTTTATTTGAAAATATGAACAATTAAGAAATTAGAAATTGAGTATGACTAGTATATATGATTATTGAGACATTTATTCCAACATTTTATTATTATTATAATATATATATATATTATATATATATATATATATATTTTTGATTGCAAAAATTTTTTAATAATAATAATTTTATCTTGAAAAAAATGTGAAAAAGGAATAATGTCGTGATTAGTATTTGATAAAAAAAAATTATAAATATTATTAGTTCTCACCTAGGGATGATTACAGATAAAAAATATTCACCCAAAAATATAGATTAGAATAAGAACATTTGATTATATTACTATTTTTGTTTTTTATTTTATTTGTTTTTTTTTTTTTTTTGATTTTTGATTTGATTTGATTTTTTTATTAAAAAATATAACATTGGAAAAATGGTTAATATATTATATTATATATTATATTATATATTATAATATATATTATATACTATAGGCCCTTTCTTATAACTCTCAA
>APFE031333367.1:0-30910 GCA_000404065.3 Pinus taeda
AATATAAAAAATATATATATTATATAAAAATCGCTCCAGGATTCGCTCCCAAACCGGGAGCTTTTGAAAATGTCGCTCTCGCTCCCATTTTCGCTCCCACTCCCCGCTTTCGCTCCCACTCCCAAGTAACACTGATCTAGAGTTTTCCTAAGAAACCTTAAAACTGAATTATAAATAGAGGACAATGGAGAGGCCTAAAGGCACATTGTGCAAGTGATCATTTATGAAGGCTATTCATGAGTGAGAGGGAGATCTGTTTGAGATAGCTGTTGCAAGCAAGATCGTGGAAGGTCATGCCATGCATGGTAGGCCGAGGGTTGAAGCCCTAAGAAGAAGCCAAGTTTGTTACAGGTGATTGTGACTGAAGAAAAGACAGAATTTGATGACCTAGATTTGGCTGCTAGCGGCTAGAGAGGCAGATTTGGTCGCGTTTGTGTACAACTCGAGTAAAGTGAGCAGATCTGTCCACTGGACGAGGTTCTATGTTAAAGAATGATACTAGCCTAATTATTCTTGTGGTTGTTAGAAGGTCGAGTAGTCTGCCCAGAAGAGAAGTCCAATCAGGCTGAGATATGGCATTGATCTGATTGCACACAAGGTCTGCCTGGAGGTGCCGAGAGCTAGGTAGATTTGTTGTGTGTAGTTTGCAAGGAAGTGGACCTGGTAAGGCCACCCACAAAGAGGTTAAAGGATTGGACCCTGTCTAGTCTAATCCACAGTTAGGAGGAGGCCATCAGAAGTCTGTTGTGAAAGTATCTGCACTGCAGCAAGAAAAGACCATCGAAGGACTGCTAGAGGTGGTTACTTCAGACCGAGGGAAAATCTGTGCTAATACAATTAGCTGAGCTAGCAAGAAGAAAGTCGGATTTGAGTGCTAGAAGGTCAGATCTGCAAGAAGAAAGTTAGATCTGAGTGCTGGAAGGTCAGATCTCCAAGAAGAAAGTCAGATTTGAGTGCTGGAAGGTCAGATCTGGAAGAAGAAAGTCAAATCTGTGATTTGAAGAAGCAGATCTAGCAGATCGAGGAGCTGTAGCATGATGCAGAGGGATTGGTTGCCAAGGACAGCAACAATCCAAGGACCTTGAGCTCTCAGGTATGCATTTGATTTATTGGGCAGATTGAAGATCTGGAGCATATCTCAAGCCCTAGGCTCAGTCAAAGATCAAATTGTATATTGTTTTTGTATCAGGGTTTCTGAAGGGCCAAGATCCCTGGTGCAGGAGCCCTATGATTCTTTTATTAATGGACTAATAAAGATTGAGATTTGGGCCCAATTTCAGTGTGTACTGTTATTGATTTCTCTGCTGATTTGTTCCACTGTGCTAAGTTGCTACTAGCTAGTTAAGGGCTTCTAGTGTGTTTATGTACTAGATCAGTCATAGACCAGATCTAAGGCCCATGAAAAATTAACAGAAGGCCCAGCTATCTAGTTTTCCAACAATGATATAGGCTACCTACAGGACTTATCAGGTGATGATATTGTTGCTGCTAAAGAAGATCAAATGGATGGTAAGACTATCTCACATACAAATGAAAAATCCCCTAAGATTGTGAGCATGGGGGATATAAACATCTGCCGGATGATAAAGAAGTACATCACTCTTTCTCTAATTCTGTCTGGGCAACCCTTAAGCTGCATTTTGGTGCTGGTAATAGTAGGGATGAGCACAGGTCTGCTCTTATGAAAGATCATGAACTACAAATAGAGATATGCTTCATTTCTGTGACCCATAGTTATGTTGAAAATAGTGCCACTTGCCATCTTATGGAAGAAAGTAGGTATCCATGTGGCAGAGGTGAACAAGGTAACTTCTCATCCATACTTTGGACACCAGATTTCAAGCAAACAGTGAAATAGATAAGGAACGCGATACAGATTTGGAATTCTATGATGAGGTAAGCCCTGCTGTCCTTCATGGTAAAACAGCAAATCTGGAAGACAAACAGCAGGCCATTCTCAATTTGAGCAATGGAGAATCTATACAATATTCCACCAGTAACACAGACTATCCATAGCACTTATTGTGTGATCACATCTCTATTGTTCCAGAAGAACAGGGGGGTGGAAACTCCTCAAGATGAGAGAATCTGAAATTTTCATGATGACAAAGGAGTGGACTACCCTTTCTCTAATCTTGTCTGGGCAGAAAACAGAACTATAGGCACACATGATGATACACTTGGACATCTCTGTTTTGCATTCAGAATTTGAATAGCATAATGAAGTTAATCTCCTTGATTTTGTAGATGATCAAATCACCAACTTACAATTTGATCAAAGAAGTCATAAGATCTATATTCTACTGTTCGATGGACCTCCTCTTTGTGATGATTATATTGAATACAACATAGGGCTATAGCTATGATGAACTTATTTCAGGATCTAAAGTTCCAATTCGCTGATCAGATCACCTCACACCAGGTAGGTAGAGTCATCACAGACCCTGAAGCCTCTGCCTGAGTGTTAAATATACTTCTGAATATCTCAGATGATGACTGTGACAAAGGTGAAAACATAACTGTTCTTGTTGATCTCTTTATGAGGTGCAAACAGCAAGGTTTACCTCGTTGGCTAGAGATACTCATCACAAAGGCAGGGGATAACCATACTGTGCAAACAAACAAGAGGGTTCCCACACCTACAACTGGGATCTCAGAATCAATATGAATAATGATTCATACATAGGATGAAAGACAACCTACCAACAATGCCAAGATGGTCAACAAGAAGGTAGAGTAGCATGTTTTTACTCTCTCGCTTTTGACTCTATGAATGATGAAACCGTGGACTTATAGAAGGATGTTGACAGGATGCAGAACCATTCTACTTCACAAACCAAATACATGGAGATTGACAACCTAGGTATACAGATATATCTGTGGCCTGAAAAGTTGAATTTGAAGGATTGACTTCACTCAAAGTTATTTGAGGAATGTTACGTTGTCAAATTTATCAATGTGTTTCCTCTCTAGGAGTATATCCATCCTAGCATGGACTTCTTAATACTGCTACGAAGCCTCTAGTGGACTGCTTGAAACCTGATTCACGCCCAAGAGCAGGTACAGTAATTAGTTATGCTACAACAATTCTTGTGCGGTTGATGTTTCAACATGTATCGCTGGAATCAAATTTTCCCTTTTCCAACAGATTGAGACAGAGATACACAGATAAATTCTTAGGATCATCTTGAAGGTTGGTATATGTTGGACAGGCTCCAAGAGATGAATTACATTAGCAATCAAAGTGAGGCTGAGGTTTCAGGAAAGAAGGTAAACAAATAATTTGGTTCAAGGCATTTGGAGAAACACTAGAACAATTTCGGGCACATTGTAGATATTGTTCATGATCAGATAAGTTTATGAACACAAAATACTATTGTCCAGTCGAGACCTTGAGTGAAATAATTAGTAATTCTGCACTGTATCATTAGTTTCAGCTAAAGCTAATTGATTCCAAGTTAAATATTCAACTGGAGCCTTTGGGTCTTGATACTGGTAAAGCAGTCTTTTGCCATCATAGCTATGTTGAGCATCCTGGCAGCGGTGTTTTTCTAATAAGACAAAATGACTCTGGAGTTATAGGGACACAGTCCAGTGTTCAGTCCAATGTTCAATCCAGTGGCCATGCTCAGATTGACACTAAATATGAATCTTTCCTCAATGTTTTTGACCACAGAAAATAGAGTCCTGGCATTGGGTTGATCACAACAAGGATCTATCACTTTCGATGGAAACTCTGCCTATAACACTGGTGAATAAGCTTTTTTGGTTCAAGCCTTTGTGGGAACTTGCACAAAATTCCGAAGTGTCAAGATGCAAAATCACAACAAGGCACTATCCCTTTCAATGGAAACTCTGCCTATACTATTCTTCTGTCAGTTAACACTTAGCACCTTGATACAAGTTTTCTTGAGGAGTTCAGGATTAATGCCCCATCTTCAACAATATTTGAAATAGAACAATTCTGGTTCAGAATATATCAGATGAGAACCATCTGGTGTGCTCAGCAGAGATCAAATGGACTTCAATGGCAGACTAGAAAGTACAGAATTAGACTTTGATGGTGAATTGTCTGAATTTGTCCTTTTGCTCGAGAAAAAGTTCTTACAGGGCTTGAATTTGAATGCATATCATTTATTGGCAGCCTGTAGGATAGACATTGCACCTTCCCTGCGACAGGTTTTAAACCCTCTAATAAACTCAAAGCAAATCGTCAAAAGCATTAGTATTTTTGTGCTTCCATATGGCAGCAAAGGAAAAATCTCAGAGCTGAAAGGCATTACATAGTTTGGCAGTAACTATAGCAGCACAATTCAATTTGGATAGATAGGTTATGTAGCAGCATGTGTCAATTCCCATCTGTTGAAAATAACACTGAGAGGGGGGGTGAATCAATATTATCAAATTCTTTTTCAATTTATACAAACATTTGCAGATCTGACTAATGAAACTTGCGTATACTTTACAGACTTGTAATTTAATTTATTCTTCAAATGTTGATCATTAATCTGTGTGTCAGAACCATCTAACAGTAAACAAGAACAGGAAAAATAGAGCAGACAGTCACACCAAAGAACACAAGATATAAGGTGGAAACCCAATGTGGGTGAAAACCACCTGCTGCGATATGTCTCTATCTTCTTGCAATTAGAATCTTCTTTTTACAATGATTCAGTACTGGTGCAGTCTTATACCAGCATGCAGGCTTCAACCTGCAGAAGGCTACAACCTTTTCTTTTCTTCCAGGGACCACGTTTAATAAATTTTCAGACTGGATCCATGAATATCAATCAAACATCAAATAGATCTGCAATCCACCAACTTCCTTGTACAAATACTGAATCAATAATTTCTCATCACACAACAACCAGACACCAATTCAAAACCCTGAACATTGCAGTAATAGACAAAAGCAGCTAAAACATATTTCAAGAAAAGTCCACAACTTCACCAATAGAACCCTGGGGGTATCCGCATCTCCGCTGTGTCGAGCCTGCGGGTCTCCGCACCTGTGTTGTGTCTAGCATGCGGGTCTCCGCACCTGCGCTGTGTCTAGCCTGCGGGTCTCCGCGCCTGCGCTGTGTCGAGCCTGCGAGTCTCCGCGCCTGCGCTGTGTCGAGCCTGTGGGTCTCCGCACCTGCATTGTGTCTAGCCTGTGGGTATAGATAATTTATCAGACTTCAATTATACCCAGACTATCAGATTTACAGATCTGATCATGCGCCAAAGAGATCTCAACCCATCAGTAGATCCGTCTTGTAATGCTTAGGTTTCCCCTTGATTCAGGTCCAGCTATAACTCACCAACTGATCACCAGTATTTCAGTTCTTGCTTTTCTTAAGATATTCAACACATCTGTACCTAGCCAAATGATCTCCTTTCCTTTTTATAGGCTAGGCCTTACTCAAACCATGGTCCAAAACCATAGAGATCCAATACTAAGGACCCAAAACCTGGGTTCATTACTTTAGATACCAAACCACGGACCAAAACCATAGGATCAAAAATGTCAGACTAAATACCATGGGTCAACCATAAGATTTCCCACATGCGCGTGTTTTTCTCTGCATGAAAGTGCGTGTACTTTACGTCTGCACTTTTTGTTCGGTACACCTGCGAATATGTCTGCACATTTTGATCGACGCACCTGCGGAACCTGCCGATGTCCGTAGCTTTGTGAACAAGAACTTGCGGGTATCTCATTTTCTACTATTTTGAGAGCCTGAACATGTGATCTGCTATTTGAGTGAGTTGCCATCAAGGACAACACTTATGTCATCGAGCCAAACCTGTGCCAAACCGGTGTCATAATCCCAACAATCTCCCCCTTTAGACTTGATGACAACCCAAAGTCACTCAAGGTCTTTCCTCTCCCTTTGACATCAAGGGCAAAGGGTTATGCTCTCCCTGAGTACATGCTGAAATCTCTGCTCTGCTGTGCTATCCAAGCTCCCCCTGACATATAGGCAAGATCTGCAAGAAGATGTTCTACAAAAGAAATCATAACTAACTTTCCTATCACCAAAGTCTCATACATAAGACGACTCCCAACCAAGAGGGGATACATGATATAATAAGCACATTACATTATCCATCCTAGGCATAGTGGGGCAACCAAGACAGGCCGTTACATGACCTTGACAAAAGAAATATAAGACATAATATCAGCAACAATTGTCAATCATAGATCAATATCCATGTTCTCCTTCTGCACTTGCTCCTCCTGACATCAAAGCAACTGAAGAATTGAACCAAGATCTTCTACGATAATGCCAACAATGCATTATTAGAAGAATATATGCTCCCCTTGAACCTGTGCCAGATGGTCTCTGATAGACCCATATCGGACTCTTCTCATCTTTGCTTTTCTTCAAGTCGACTGTACCCACATAAACCAGCATATGTACGCGTATACTCCATATGAAACTCGCGTACAACAATCTCTGAAACAGACAAGATTCAATAGCAAGATGATGCATCAACTATCCCCAGCTTTTGTCTGAGGGATTCAAAGGTCTCCCTGAGCAGAGGTTTGGTGAGAATATCAACAATGTGTTCCTTAGAGGGAACATACTCCAATTTGACCTTTTGTTCAAGCACTTGTTCTCGAAGAAAATGATACTTGATTGGTATGTGCTTAGTCTTTGAATGCATGACAGGATTCTTTGAAATACTGGTTGCACTTGTATTATCACAAAAAATGGAGATAGGTGGAGTATAAGTGATTTGAAGATCTTGCAATGTCTGCATCATCCAAAGGAGTTGTGTGCAGCAAGATGCCGCAGCTATATATTCTGCTTCAGCTGTAGATAACGCAATAGAGCTTTGTTTCTTGCTGAACCAAGATACTAATCTAGGACCCATGAAGAATGCACCACCACTAGTGCTTTTCCTGTCATCCACGCTTCCTGCCCAATCCGCATCTGTGTATGCATGAAGTGTGAGATCTGTACCTCTAGGATGCCATAAGCCATAGTTTTGAGTTCCTTGAAGATACTTGAAAATTCTCTTAACTGCCTGAAGATGAGTTTCCTTTGGATTTGCTTGAAACCTTCCAACTATTCCCACTGCATGCATAATGTCTAGTCGGGTACCTGTTAGATATAGCACACTACCAATCATGGCTCTATAGGTTGGTTGATGTACTGCTACTGATTCATCATTTGCGCTAAGGTTGCATCCTATTACCATAGGGTTACATACTGGTTTTGAATCCTCCATCCCATATTTCTTCAAGATCTGCTTGAGATACTTAGTTTATGATAGAAAAATACCGTCTTTGTTTTGTTGGACTTGTAGAACAAGAAAATATGTGAGCTCACCAAGAAGGGAAATTTCAAATTCTTTTTGCATTATCAAGGCAAAGTTTTGACTCATGTCTTCTTCATTGCTTCCAAAGATGATATCATCAACATATATAACAAGTATTAGCAACTTATCATTGTCAATTTTTATATATAAATTGTTGTCTGTTGATCCTTTTGTAAAACCTTGTTAATGGAGGTACATATCCAAACGATAATACTAAGCCCTTGGAGCCTGTTTAAGGCCATAGAGATCCTTTTTGAGTCTACATACAAGTTTTGGATTATTTCCAAGGATAAAACCATCTGGTTGCTCAATATACACTTCTTCATCCAAGTCTCCATTCAGAAAGGCATATTTCACATCCATTTGAAATAATTTGAACTTTCGAAAGCTAGAAAGAGCAAGGAACATTCTTATGGCCTCAAGTCTAGCAACTGGTGCAAAAGTTTCTTCAAAGTCTATACCTTCTTGTTGTGCATACCCTTTACAAACAAGTCTGGCCTTGTTTTTAATAACATCTCCATTTTCATTCAGCTTGTTTTTGAATATCCATTTTGTCCCTATGACATTCTTATCGTTTGGTCTAGGAACCAACTCCCAAGTGTTATTCTTTTCAATATGCTCCAGTTCTTCATTCATGGCCTTGACCCAGCATTCATCTTTGCATGCTTCACTTACATTTTGTGGTTCAGTGGAGGAGAGCAATGCTAGATAGCTTGAAGCTTCTAAAATAGTTCTTCTTGTTTGTACACCTGCCTCCTTTTGCCCCAAAATTTGAGTTTCTGGATGATTCTTTTGAACATACCTGGATGGAGTCTTTTCTTCTATCCTTATTTGTTCTTCTACTGCCTCATGAGTTTCTTCTTCATCATAAGTCTGATTTGTTGTTGAAGGATAGTCCTCATCATCTTCAAAATCTTCGGATTTTACCTGCCTAGGAATGTTTCCTTCTTCATCAACCACTACATCAATACTTTCAACAATTTTTCCAAGTTTTTTATTATAACACTTACATGCTTTGTTGTGGGGAGAGTAACCAAGGAGAATGCCTTCATCTTCTCTAGGTTCAAATTTTCCAAGGTTTTCATTAGTCCTTTTGATGTAGCATTTGCTTCCAAAAATTTTGAAGTATTTTACTATGGGAGTCCTACCATACCAAAGTTCATGAGGCGTTTGAGTGCTATTTACCCGGACGTTTGTCTGGTTGAGAATAGTAACTATAGAAAATGTGGCTTCACCCCAGAAGGTTGCGGGATTTCCAGACTCATCAAGCATAGCACGAGCCATTTGTTGAATTGTTCTATTCATCCTTTCCACTACTCCATTTTGCTGAGGAGTCCTTACAGTAGAGAATTCCCTTCTTCTTCCATGTTCTTCACAAAAGTCAAAAAATTCATCCGAGGTAAATTCCCCTCCTTGATTAGACCTGAGGCATTTGATTCTGCGATCTGATTTGTTTTCAACAAAGGCTTTAAATGCTTTGAACTTTTCGAAAGCTTCATCTTTATGCTTCATAAGTCGTATCCAACACATCCGAGAAAAGTCGTCAATGAACAACATAAAATATTCTTCTCCTCGAGGTGACCTTTTCCTAGATGGACCACATACATCAATATGGAGAAGTTCAAGTGGCATGCTAGCTGATCCTTCCTTCCCAGGGAAATTAGTTTTGGTTTTCTTACCAAACTGACATGATTTGCATATTGTATTGTCTAGAATTCTGATGTCAGGGAGATCACGAACCACCTAATATTTGCATGCTTTCCTTATTTGAGAGAAGCTTAGATGCCCCAATCTTTTGTGCCATAGCCATTGTTCATCATTCTTCCTTAGATAGCATTGTTGTTGTCCTCCCTTGAGTATGTATAAATTATTGGGAGTTCTTAAGCCTTTGATCATTGTTTCTCCTGTATCAAGCTCACGAACAATACATCCATTTGATTGAAATATTACCTCATTTCCTTGATCACACATTTGACTGACACTCAATAGATTATGCTTTAGGCCATCAACATACATAACATTTCCAGCTTTGAATTTTTCTTTCAAAAGAACAGAACCTTTACCTTTTATGAGTGCAGGGGTGTCATTTCCAAATGAGACCTTCCTTTCCTTTTCTAAGGCACTCTATGACTGGAGTTTTTCTTTATCACCTGTCATATGTTTCGAGCATCCACTATCAATGTATCATTGATTTTCCTATCCTTCCACATATTTCTGGTTGTGGTTCTTTCTTTCTCCATGTTTTGGGACTCAATGAAGCTTGCTCCTTCTGAGTTGTTTGCTAAAACCTACTCCTGCATTCAGAATCTTCATGACCGAAGTTGTTACAAATAGAAAATTCTATTTCATTCTCAAGAGTAGAAAAGCTATTGTAGGTTATTTTCATGATCCCAGTCACACTCCTTTGTTTTTGAGCTTCTCTAGTCATGATGGTCTTGTAGGAAACACATTGAGCTGCTTTGTGACCAAAGTTATGACAAGAGAAACATTGGCCATTGAAGAAATTCCTGCGATTATCAAACCTACCGACCAAATGATTGTAGTTTCCATTGACATCCATTCTTGAGGAAAATTGAGAATGATTTACCTGTGGTTCGTTGTAGCTTTTTTTCATCCTTGAAGTAGATTGGCCCCGATTTACTTGGTAATCTCTGTTCATTCTTGAAGTAAATTGTCCCTGATTTACCTGGTGATATGCATTATGCTTTTGTTGTTGATTGTCAACCTGTTCACTTCTCCTTGTTGCATCAAGATAACTTTTGGAGGTGGATGGCTTCTATGCTTGCTTCTATGCTTGAGATGCTTCTTCAGTATATCCAAGACATGTCTTGATTAGAGGAGAACGCTACACTTTGATAATCTCATCTAAAGTTTCATATCCTTTAGCAAATCTAAGATTAAGAGCTTTTGATTTCTCAATATCTTTTCTAAGTCCCACAATTTCACATTCTAACTTTTCATTGTGTTTTTCTCTTTCAGCAAGTTGGAATGTCAGAGTATCTATAATCATATTCTTTTCCTCTAAAGAAATTTTAAGTTTAGAAATTTCTTCATAAAGACCTTCTTCATCTATAGCATCCAAGAAATCATCATCTTCAAAGGCCAACAAAAGTCTATAATCATTACATTGTTCATCTTCATCACTATTTGAAAATCCATCACTATCTTCATGTGTATAATAGATCTTCTTACTTACATTCTGTTTTATGTTCCATCTAACTGGTTCCTTACCTTTGTCAAGTTTATCTTTATGAGGACACTAGGCAGCATAGTGACTGACTCTTCCACAATCAAAGCATTTGAAAGGTAGCTTACCTCTGAATCTTCCAGTACCCTCTTGAAGGTTCTTGACAGAGTTTGATTCTTCCTCTCCTTCTGACATATGTCCTGACTCATTGTAATCTCCTTTTCTTGAAGCTTTGAATGCGGCTTCTCTTCTATCATATGGTCCCCCTTTTCTCATTTCGTAAGCAGTTAGGATTCCATGCAACTGTGACATGGTAATGCTCTGTAGATTATGCTTTTCTTCTATGGCAAAAACTTTTGAATCAAACTTAGATGACAAAGATCTTAGAACCTTTTCAACCAAAGTAACTTCTTTTATTTCTTCACCCAAGTTTTTCATATAATTAACAATCTCATATATACGTAAGAAATACTTAGCCACACTTTCATCATTGTGCATTCTGAGATTTTCATACTGAATTCTGAGAGTTTGTAGTTTTTCCCGTTTTACCTAATCATCTTCTTCATAGCTTAGAATGATCTTGTCCCATATTTCTTTTGTGGTTTTGAGCTGCATAACCTTAAAAAATTCTAATTAAGATAGACTCCCTAATAGATTATTGACAGCCTTTGAATTTATTTCATACTGCTTCTTACCAGTCGTATCTGTAAGAGTTGTTGATGGAAATGTGTATCCTATTTCCAGAATATCTAAAACTTTTGTACCAAGAGATTGAAGATAGGTTGTGATTCTTACCTTCCAATAGACGAAGTTGCTCCCATAAAAAATTGGTGGCCTGATCGATGCCTCTTTTTCGTAGTTGCTCATGATGATAGATCTTGCTTCAAGAGATCAAGCTTCTTCTGAAGGACCTACTTTGATACCAATTCTTGAAAATAACACTGGGGGGGGTGAATCAGTATTATCAAGTTAATTATTTTCCTTTTCATACAAATATTTGCATACACTACTTCAGTCAGTGCAAATGGCATATATACACAACTTTAGTTAATTAAACTCGCTTATAACTTGCAGACTTATAATTTAGTTTATTCTTCAGATGTTGATCATTAATTTGTGCATCAGAACCATGTAAATAGTAACTAGGAACAGAAAATTAGATCAAACATTCACACACAAGAACACAAGATATAAGGTGGAAACCCAATATGGGTGAAAACCACTTGCTGCAATTCATCTCTATCTTCTTTCAATTAGAAACTTCTTTTTAAAATGTTTTTGTACTGGTGCAGTATTATACCAGTACATAGGCTTCTACCTGCAGAAGGCTACAACCTTATCTCATTCTCCAGCTTCTTCTGGAAGGGAGCCACAACCCCCTAAGCTCTTGTACTAGCTGAGGTACTTGTACATAGATGCTGACCTACAGAAGGCTACAACCTTCTCTTTTCTTCCAGGGACCAAATTTCATAAATTTTCAGACTAGATCCATGAATAACATCAATCAAACTTCAAGTATTTCTGCATCAACCAATCTCCTTTGTACAAATAAATATAGAATAAACCAATCACTTCTCATAATGTTGTAACCAGAATACAATAACAATAACTAGAAACCAATCCTGAACCCAGAATACTGCGGTAATCAACAGAAGCAACTAAAACAAATTTCATGAGATGTACGCTACTTCAAAATGTAGAAACTTTCATATATACACAGCTGTATTAAGGCCAACCAGCGTATACGTTGTCTTCACTTACTGAACCCACATGTATACGCGCCTCCGATGTGTCGAACTTGCGTACAGATCCATAAAAAGATAATTGACCCTTTTCACTTATTTAGACATCAGTTATACCCACATTATCAGATTTATAGATCTAATCATGGGCCAAATATAATAGATCAAAAATCACACAATGATACTACTATTCATTCCTTAAGATCTTGACCCATCAATAGAACTTATCCATCTTTTAGCGCTCAGGTTCCTCCTTGGTTCAGATCCAGAAATGCACCATAACTCGATTCTAGATCTTGCTCTTCATAAGATATTCAATACTTGAGTCGATTCCTTTGCCAAATGATTTCCTTCCCTTTTTATAGTCTTAGGCCTTACTCAAACCATGGTCCAAAACCATTGAGAACTAATACTAGGGACCCAATACCTGGGTTCAACACTTCAGATGCAATACCAAGGTCCAAAACCATAGGTCGAAATATAATGGACTAAATACCATGGACCAAAAATAAATTTTCCCACATGTATGTGTTTTTCCTTGCATGAAAGTGCATGCATATGTATACGCGCATTTTGATCGTAGAACCTCCGTGTATACACGACTTGGTTAGGAGGAACCTGCGTATATCTCCTTTTCTTTTATTCTGAGAGCCTGAACTGATATCTTCCATCTGAGTGAGTTGCCATCAAGGACAACACTTGTTCCATAGTGCCAAACCTGTGTCATAATGCCAACAAAAAGATCCTCATTTCAGTAGAGGTCATGAAGCGTTTGGGCCTACCGACTACACCACACCTGTAGTTGTACAGTATGATGTGGATTCACCAAGGATGAGATCTTTGAGTTCGCCACCAGTGTCGCCTTCCTTACAGCATCAAACCCTTCATAGACGAGGTATTGTGTGATGTTGCACCTCTGGATTTTTGTGATGTATTATTAGGCCAACCATACTTATGGAGGCAACATGTTGTGTATGATTCAAGGCCTCGCACTGTCATCATTTCTTTGGGTGATCCATTATACAAGATACTGAAGGTAGCCCCACCTACTGCCACCTCTTTGATCATTGCTAATAAAGGCAGCAAGATCATCTCCCAGACTAGGAAATTCATTTTCTGTTTAGTCCACTCGCAAAGTAAGGGGAAGATCGTCGCCACATCCATGACCCCTGTGAAGAGTTCTTCCACGCAATAGCAGCAACAAAGGGATATGGTCATGAAAGAACACAGGAGAAAATTCTCATCACCCATAGGGGTACAACACAAGTTTCACATGGGTGACAAATTCTAGTTACATATATAGAAAGAACGCCTTACAAGAGCCCATCAGAAACTCAAACCACTCCGACATGGTCCTTACACCATTACCAAGGTTTTGGAAAACAATGATTTGGAGCAAAACATTCCCCCATTCCTTCGCTTGCACTAAATGTTCAATATGGACTACCCTCGACCATGCTTCCCACCATTAGTAGACACCTCAGAGGTTGCAGAACAGCTCACCAGGGACCTAGCTCAGCAGCAACTTCCTCATCTCAGGGAGGAACTCAACGCAAAGGGGACCATTTCTTCCTAAGGGGGGAGGAATGATCCAGGTGGATGTTGATGGCCACCCACCTATCCCACTTGGACCCCCACAACTACCTCTTTCAGCTTTTCAGTTTCCTTAATTGTAGCACAATTTACTATTTTTAGTAGTTTTTCAGGTCCTGAACTTCCGGAGCCGTTTTGAGGCCCTAAACGATGTTTTTTTTGCTCTTCCCAAAGTTGTAGTGCTCGGATAGATATTTCTAATGAGCTATTGTATGTGTCAAATGGAGATCGTATGCGAAAGTTATGACCTCAAGAGGTTGATGTACCAATTTACCCAAACAGGGCCCACAGTTTGGCGGTTCATCTTTTAGGGTTAGGTTTTTGGATGTTTAGGGTTTTCCATATTTCTCAACAAATGAGAGACCTTCAAGCCTCATTGTAACACATTTTAGAGGCATGTAGCCGCCACATCTCTTCTTAGAGATAAGCTACGATTGTCCTAGCTAGTTTATTTCCATTTCTGTTTGTAAGCATATTTCAGTATTTTACATTAATGAAATGAAGTATTATTTCTGCTACGTCTCTGTGTTTATGGTTATCTCTATAATTTTTTGCATTCCTATTTAAATTTGTTTTAGCATTGGAACAACCGAAGATGAACATAATCATCAGTGATGGAATTGGATGAACACCACATATGAAAGGAGTGGATGTGATTGGTGGGGTCCTCTCTAGAATTACCCTCAAACTTGGGAATGTCAAAGGGAAGCTTAGTCATCATAGCTGGCCAACCAGCATCATGGTATATAGGGTCATTAATCAACTGGCTAAAATTTAGGAGGCTTAACCCAGCCATGTAAGGTAGCATTGGAGCTGCTGGAACAATTCTGCTAGATATGACTACTAGGGTAGAACCAGATCCAACACCAGATTGGTTTCCTGCACCTGCAGTGGGTCCTAACATGATGAAAGTATGCGGTGAAGGAGGCTCGGAATGAGATGAGGAATCAGATGAACCAAAAGAAGATTCAGTATGGGGAATCAGGGGATGATTAACTGGAATCCTACGAGGAGGAGTAATACATCCAAGTGGAAACTGGAGATGAAGGCCTAAGAGTCTCCGTGACAAACACCTTAGTGGCACAATGGTTGTAAGACACAAGTGACACAGAAATGGTGAAGGGAGATAAGCAAAATGCCTTTGTCTCTATGTGGGGAGATAAATTAATTAAGTTAATTCTTGGCTTGGCTGTGTAAACCAATCACCCTTCACTTAAGGTGTGGTTGTGTGTGCAAGTGTGTTTATTAATTAAGCCTAGATCATCTTTCAAAAAAGAAAAGCATTGTTGAAATAAACTGAAATTAAAAATAGAAAGTGAATAGCAAATCAACTATCTAAAACCCCAACCAAACTATATTTATAAACACTAAGTTGGTTGGTGGCGAAATTGACTGAAAACACACAAAAAAGTCCAAGAGAACTAAGTGTCGGTGTGACTTGGAGAAAATGACACCATGCTGCTAGAAAGTGGTGCAGCAACAGCAAATAACCAATGAGGAAAATCACTGAAAAATATAGGGAGATGGGTGTGAAGCCTAGGGAAAATAGTAGCAGCCTAAGGAAAATGACCAAACAAGGTTCAAGAGGAAACTTGAAATGGAAACAACCTATCTTTGAAGATATGAAGAAAGAAGGTACATATCTGGAAAATATGGCTAAAAGCTTTGTAGAAACTTAGACTTCTTACTTAGCTAAACTCCTCCTATAAAGGTGGAAGTGTTCTAGAAGCCCTAAGGGGCTAAATTCCACTTCTAAAAGTGAAACAGAGTATATCAAGGCCTAAGCAAGCTAATACAGTGGTCAACCAACCCAACAGACTACTCTTGGCAAAACCCAGAAAAATATCAGAAAAATCCTAGAAACCCTAAAATCACAGGTGCTGACCTATTTAGGGGGATATCACACTTTTTGGACCATAAAGTGCGCTCTTGACCCCTAGATCATAAGTTTGGGGTAGAAAAGTGTGATTTCTTCTCCTCAATTCTCAGGCAGCAAGTCTCGGAAAAAATTGTCATCTTTGTCGCGGCTAGTTCTTATGACCTGCGGAAATAACCAAAAAACTTGCGGAAGTTAGAAATTTGACTGATCTAGGGTTAGAATGCTAGTAAAGAACATTAAGGGACTAAAAAAGAAAAAACCTAAGCTAAAAGCTGAAGGTCACCTAGGTTTTTGGATCAGAATTCAAAACATAGTGGAGTCACCAATTGTTGGTGGACAAATGCGTAACTAAATCCTTAGTGGAGTCACCAATTTGTTAATAAGCATTATTCTCGAATG
Source organism: Pinus taeda (assembly GCA_000404065.3). Classification (NCBI taxonomy): domain Eukaryota; kingdom Viridiplantae; phylum Streptophyta; class Pinopsida; order Pinales; family Pinaceae; genus Pinus; species Pinus taeda. The sequence continues at coordinate 16,112 of APFE031333367.1, forward strand.
TGTACAAAAATAAATCACTTAAGGTTGTGGATTAAAAACAACCATAAAAGTAAAATGGATGTTAAACAATATGGATCTGCAGCAAATGATAGAAACTAAACTTGCCAAAGCCCTAATCTATGAGACGAAATTAGTTAAACAGCAAAATAGAATAAGAAAATACGCACAAGTTGTTGAAATATGGCAACAAGAAATTTCAAATTTAATTTGTCCTTGAATTAAATTGTGAATTAAAATCGAATTTAGTCTTAATAGCTACTTGAAAATAATTGATTAGTCATGCAAGAGTTATCCCTTAAATTAAGGAGATAAGATTGAGTTATATTTGAGTTGTAATTAGTTAACTCAGTTTATTGAGTTAAGTCCAATTAAATTAGTTCCAAACTGTTTGAGGAACTAATAGTGAGTTAACAGTCAGATGATGCATTAATGCACTCAACTAGTGCTACTCCAGTTAACTGAAGATTCCCTCATCAGAAACTCATGCATGTCTATTCTGAGAAAGACCCAGTTGAGATTAATGTTCAAGGATAGTGTACTATCATTTGCATGTGTTTTCTCATGGAGAAAACTCATTCATGCATTCAAGGATTCATCCTTGAGGATTGTGCAGTTTTGAAGGCTTGTTTTTCCACTTGGTAGAAGGCTAATCATCCACAAGGAACAATGCATGGAAATAGGAGCTTGGAGGGTAGAGAGGAAGGCTGGAGAGAAGCCAAGATTGCCTGTGAGAATTTATGAGGATTGTACAGAGAGCTGGCTAGCTGTGAGAGCTAAGGCTTTGTATAATTCCTATGTATTTCCACCATGTATGATAATACAATAGTGTGGGGTTTTTATCTGAGACTTTCCCCAAAGTATTTTCATGTGTATTGCACCATTGATTCTTATTCTTTTGGATATATTGTTTAGCTCAATCCTTAAGCTTCTGTAAATTGATAGTAGAAGTAGGTTATAGTATTCTACTTTGATTTATATTGCATTATCAGGTTAACCTATCACCATATTTTCTACATGGTATCAAAGCTTTGAATAGTATACTAAGAACAGAATTCGAAGTTTGAAGTTTGGGGTTGCAGGTGCAAATCGAATTCATATCATACTTCAAGGTTGGCCAATGGTGTTCTATGGCTTGAAACTTGAGTATGCCTTGGAAGGTAGCTCAAATTACATAGCATGGAAAGATAGAATGGAGGTTGTATTAGAAGAAAATGGCTTGAAGGAATTCATTGATAAAGAAATCACAAAGCCAACTTCAAATAATGCACAAGAGTTGGTTGAGTGGAAGAAGTGTGCCGCAAAGGTGAGATGGATCATCCTTTAGGGAGTTTCAGACCATATTGTCTTGAGTCTACATGGGAAGTGTTGTAGCTTATATTGTGTTTAAGCTTATTTATCACTTTTATCACAATGTGTGGTCTAAAAAACATTGCAGGGGTTCAACCTTAATGAAGCTCTCTTATTTTTTTTACATCTGCAGAATCTAAATGAAATGAAGTATTTTGTTTGTTATACATTAAAATCGCAAAAGAAAGAATTGCAAAAGAATTGGCCTCAGTGTAGCCAAGGTTGATATACGAACAAATCAAATTGCTATATAAATGGTTATATGGAGTTAGACCCTATATATATCTATATCTATATATATAAATATAATAAATAAATAAATATATATAAATATATATATAATATATATGATATGTATATAATATATGTATATGTAATGTATTGAATATATGTATATTATAATAGTAGTTAAATATGATAATATAATATATATACATACATTATATACATATAAACAATATATACAATACATACATATATTAATAGAATATATAATATAATAAACATATATATTATATATATATATATGTTATGTATATGTATGTATGTATGTATGTATGGAGGTATGTATTGTAGTATGTATGTTGGGATAGCTACAAATGAAACAAGAAAGAAAAAAGTAATATATCAATTCATAAAAAAGAAACAAGTGCTAAAGTGTTTAAGATCGGACTGAAATATAATAATATATATATATATATATATTGTGTTTTATAAAGTTTGGTGGGTCCGCAATGTTATGGATGATTGGTTCCGCTGATAGTACAGATTGGGATTTGCGATTTGCGATTGTGGGCCAGACCCAAAACATATATACATTGTGTCTAAAAGTCTCAGTGGGTCCACAGAGCAATGGGTGTTGGTTCTGCCAATTGTGATTTGCGATAGGTGGATCCGATATTTTATATATTACTTTTTAATATTTCTGATGGGTCCGCTGTATAGCATAACGCATTATGTACAGGCGTTTGGTTCCGTCGATTGCGATATGCGATGGCCATACCCAATATGGTATATATTATGTTTTATAACTCAGCGCGTCCGTCATATCGTAAAGCACCTTTGTATATGTATATGGTCTCGCCGACTATGATCAACGATAAAGATCCCAGACCCGATAGTTTAAATGCTCTGTTTCATAACTCCAGCGCGTCCATCTAGTCGCATTATTAAGGATTGGCTTGATATAAAAATGGAAAGCGTCGATTGTGATTTGTGATGGGAAGTCAACGGAGCGTTGAACACACGGATCCAATATATTTATTAAACAAATTTAATTCCTTTCAGTTCCACTTTGTGTGTTTTGCATCGATTTCGTTGTGTAAACTAAAAGATTAATGTTAAAACTGAATCTGAAGAGGAAGGAAATTGGGTGTATTTTCTGGTGTTTTGGCCAATCAAAAGGCATCTGATACATATGTTAGCCTTGGTTATGCACAAGTAAAACATATTTTATTATGATTAAAGCGCATTAATTATTATTAAGGCATATACAAAGGAACTCGGCATCAAATTAACAGAGCTTAAAGGCCAGCAGTCATTGTCATGTTCAGTTATTTTATGTTATTTTTTATTCTTTGAGATGTCTTTACCGTCTATGTAATATTTTGTAATAATTATTACTTCAGATAGTTAGAGAAAAAGTTTTAGTAGTTTGACAGTTTTAGAGATCAGCAACTATTTCACAATGTATAAAAAGAGGAAAATTGACAGAGAAGGGGTTGGTGGTTCGAATTTTGGAGAACCCAGAGACTAGGCCACTGTATTCCTAATATAAATGTTGATTAATGAAAGAATCAGAAATTTCCATGAATTGTTGAGTATAATTTTGTAACCTTCTCTGTCATGTGCCATCTTATGTTTTCTTCTTTCAAGTATAGTAATGAAGTTGCAAGTCTTTATTTGCTTATGTAGATAAAGTTAAAATTCCTTAAATTAGAACTCCTATACTTGAAGTATTTTTTGGCATTATAATACATGTGTGGTACTTGATGTTAACCCACTTGTAGCAGAACAACTCACTAATATATAACTAGATGAATCTACAGAAGAGATATCATATGTGACAGAATACATGGGATGCATGGTAGCTCAAAGGAATCAGTTCAGATGTAATGAATAATGACAACTCATTAAGATGACAATTCTCAGTATGGAAAGATAACTTTTCCATCAAATCCAAAGGGGGAGATTGCTGGCATTAAGATACAGGTTTTGTCCTTGATGGCAACTTACTAAGATGACATATCACAACTCAGGCTCACAGAATGAAGAAAAAGAGATATACGCAGGTTACCCTTGATAAAGTTGTGTATACATGTGGGTTAGCCGACGAAAAGGTACGTATACATATACAAGCACTCTCATGCAAGGAAATGCGCGTAAAATTGGTTTTGGTCCGTGGTATTTGGACCATGGTATTGTGATCCATGGTATTGGTCCAAGGTATCTTGTCCGACGTGTTGATCGTAGGTATTTAGTCCAAGGTATTGGTTCTAAGTGGTTTTGGACCATGGTATTGAGTAAAGGCCTAAGACTATAAAAGGAAGAGAAGATCATTAGGCAAAGGCACCAAGTAAGTCTCAAATATCTGATGAAGTATGCAATCCAGTATGCAGGTTATGGGTTCATGATGCCTTGCTTGACCTGAGCTAAGGAGGAATCTCAGCGGTTGATGGAGAACAAGATCTAAGGACAGATCGAGATCTAATGGCTTGGAATGAATCATATCTATACAGTTTGATAATGTTTATTCTCGATCTATATACTGACGCATGTAATGTTCTGTAAATATTATGATCTGGGTATAACTCAAGTTTGGAATAGTTGCAAATCATGAATGAATATTTACAGATGTATACGCTGGTTGGCTATGATAAAAGTGCGTACATATGCAAGTTAGATACATCTAAGTAGTGTATACCATATGAGCTATGGTGTTTGAAGTTACAGGTGGTTTTGGTTGTTGATGAGTTCATATGACTGTTTACTGGTGTCAGTATTCTGCATATTCAGTTTGGTTGATTGTGTTTAGCTTCAGTGTTGATGGATGAGATCTAATAATGGATCAGGATCATAATCACTTATCTTTATGTGATCTGATGGACTAGATTTGGTTGCTAACACATATATTATCGTTGTATATGTAATGATCTGGGCATGTCTGAAGTCAGGAAGTGCATCAAAGTTATAAGTAAGTAATTAATGACATATACGTTGGTTCGCTTTGGTAAAATTGCATATACACACTGGTTCGGCTCTTCCAAGTAGTGTATGCACTCTGATGCATGATTTTTGATGATATAGTTAGATCTGAACATTGTTGCAGAGTTCCGTGTTCTGCTCTATGTTCTGATGACTGTAGTTTGTTGACAGGGTTTCATTGATTCAGTATTGGGTGATTCAGAGATTGATGATGCTAGTATTGATTGATTGTGTGCTTCAATGATATTGATGGACCCAGTATTAAAATTGGATGAAACGTGGCCTTCAGATTATAGTGTTGTGCTTCAAGAGTATCTAGTTTGAAAATTTATGAAACGTGGTACCTAGAGGAAGAAAGAGAAGGTTGTAGGGCAGCACCTACATACTAGTACATCAACTAGTACAAGAGCTAAGGGGGTTGTTTCTCCCTTCCAGGAGAAGCTGGAGAATGAGAGGAGGTTGTAACCTTCTGTAGGTAGAAGCCTGCATACTGGTATAAGGCTACACCAGTACAAAAATATTATAAAAAGAATTTTCTTATTAAAGGAAGATAGAGACGAATTGCAGCAGGTGGTTTTCACCCACACTGGGTTTCCACCTTAATTCATGGTGTTCATGTGTGCTTCTTGTGTGTGATGATCTGTTCTGTTTTACTACACCTGTTTAATTTTCATATGGTTAATAAAGTTCTGATGCAATAACTAAATATCAACATTTAATGGATTAACTGAATCATAAGTTTATTGGATATATGCTAGTTGAATTAGACACAATGGCGTGTACATGGAGGTTCCCTTAACTAAAGTAGCGTATATGAATCTAAGTATGGAAATGGAAAAGTGTTTGATTTGATAATACTGATTCACCCCCCCGCTCAGTATTATTTCCAGCAATTGGTATCAGAGTAGGTCCTTTGGTAGAAGCTTGATCGCTTGAAGGAGATCCGTAGAACAATGGGAAAGAAGCTAAAGAAGAAAGCGCCTCAGAAGAAGAAGGCATCTCAAAAGAACTATGATAGTGGGAGAATCAATTGGGGAATATGTGGAAGAAACACTTCAAATTCAAATCACTTCTGAATGAGGATGAACAAGCAAAAGAACTATCAGGTATGAATTTTTTATCCTCTGGTGATACATTTCTCCATCCATTTGAAGGTGATGAAAGTAATAGCGAAACAACTAAATTTTCTCTTATGGGTGAGAAAGAAAGATATCAAATAGAGGCAGAATTTAAAAGGCTTACAGACAAAATTAGAGATCAACAAGATCTATTGCACAAAAGGGAATGTGTCTCCTATGAAGAAGTTGCCAATCTAAAAGCTCAACTAGAGGAAGGAAACAGGGTAAGGAAGTTGTTCAAGGAAAAGGAAGATCAATGTCAAAAGTTGCAGGATGAAGTAACATCATTAAGAAATGAAGTAAATGAAAGGAGAACAACAATTAAGAAACTCAGAGAAAGATCCAGTTATTATGAAAGGCTTGAAGCTACGATCCTCTCGCTAAAAGAAGATCTTGAAGAATCAAATAAGCAGAATAAAAAACTACTCCAAGCTCTTGAAAAACAATAAAACGAAGTTCTTTAATTAAGACATCAGTTGGAAGAAGGAAGAAAAGCTGAAGAAAACATGAAGAAGTAGTATCGTGAAAAGGAGGAGCAACATCAGGTTGAAGCAAATATTCTAAAAGATAACTTAGAAGAAAAGGATAAGCTCTTACGAATTCAAGATAGTACTAAGATCTTGGATGATATTCTTAGTAGTCAAAGGTCTCCAGATATCAAAACGGGTCTTGGTTTTCATGAATTTGTTGAAGGTGAATCTAGCTCACAAAATAAGACAAGGAACTCTAATGCATAATCTGAAATACTCAACAAGGAGATGAGAGGTCAATCCCATCAACAACCAAGGAAAGAAATTCTTCAAAGAAGATATTTTACTCCTCCGATGAATAATGTTGAATGTTATGTATGTCATAATATTGGACATGTTGCAGCCAGATGCAGAAGTAGAATGGTTCAAGACCATCACACAAAAAGATCATCAAATTCCAAGTACTTTAAGGGATATTGTTTTTCTTGCAATATGTTTGGTCACAAATTTGTTGATTTCTACAGAAGGAATATGAAAAATGTAAGATGTTATGCATGTAACAAGCTGGGACATATAGCAAAGGAATGCAGGAACAAAGTACGGGAACCATACCAAAAAGAGAAAACATCATCACACTTGAAGATATGGAAGAAGAAGGAAGCATAGTTAGAAAGATGTGGCACAGCACAATGTACAAACATAACAGACTCAGAGGAAGCTGAAAGTGTAAAACTTCAGTGTTCTCAATCTCATATGCAAGTTTCATAAAGATAAGTCGTGTATATATGTGAGTTAGACTTTGTACAGTTGCGTATATGTCAGTTTGAGAAAAGCAGTGGGACAGGCTCAGGAAAAGGGTCTAATATGATTCAGTTCATTATTTGCTCTGTTTGATAATGGTTACCATCTTTTCATGATGTGTGTAAATGTCTTGATACTTGTAAGATGTTTATAAGTGTTTTGATCCTAACTTGATGATGATGATGCCTTAATACTTCTTGCTGATATATGCATGATCAGATCTGACAGTAAACAAGAAGGCATGGGTTCAGGGGGAGCATATACTTTTAATAATGCAGTGTTGGCATTATGGTTAGTAATCCTTGGTGATGATGCTTATATTTACATCTTGTTATGATATGGTTGTGAGTTATCCATGAAAAAATCATATGATTCTTGGGGTTACATAGTTGGTGTTCAGATTAGATTTGTGGTTGATTCTCTAATGATGCATATATGGTGCTTACATGGTGATCTTCATAAGGATAAGGAGAAGTACAAAGCTTGAATACACAATTTCATTACTTGATGATGAGTCACACATATGTTGTTGTCGACATATAATACAGTTATGATGCAGGATTCCTATAGTTCTTGGTGCTCATATTGATGAGGATTGTTGTTGTTGATGACATCAAGAAGTCTTGACAAAAGATCTTGAGCTCAAGATACATAGTGCTATATACAGTATGCTACATGGATGATTACTTAAAGTTGCATTGTTGGAGACATGATGATGATGAGTTCTTACCTATATGATGATAGGTTGATACTTACATATGTTGATTGATGCAGATGTTCCCAAGTGATGATACTTGGATGATATATAAGATCATGCAGATCTTGATGTTGATGAGATGGCTATGGTGTTTTTCACATATGATATAATGTGAATGATTCTGTATGTCATATGCAGAATTCTATTGAAAAGGATGAGTTGATATCTATATGCAGACATACCTTGTTATAGGTTGATGACTTATACACTAATGGACATATACAGGTTGTTGGTCTAGATGATGTTGATAGATGCTTATGGAGCAGACCATACATTGTGTATGATAGTTGTTGATGACTATCATGGTCTTATTTAGATGTTTGGTCTCTATTATAAATTTCATGTAAAAGTCATATCAAGACTCATGATGTAATAGTTTGTCTCTATATATTGTAGTCATTTGATGAATCCCTTTTGGTCATATGATGTAATTTGTACCCCCACTATGCATGGGAAGGATGATGTAATATTTTATTCATGTATAAACAATTGGTATTTGGTGTATACCCACTTGGTTGGGAGAGGATGTATGTATGAGTATTTGGTGATAGGAAGGTCATTTATGATAGATTCATGTTCTTCTTGTAGAACATCTTTTTGCAGACCTTGCTTACAGTCAGGGGGAGCATGAACAGCACACTTCAGTAGAGCAGAGATTTCAGCATGTACTTAGAGGGAGCATGGACAGATTGGTACACCTTGGCATATACAAAGGGGGAGCTCAATCAGAGATTTTAGAAGGTACTTAGGATGAGTATGGACATCGGAATGTATATCAAGGAAGATTATATCTTGGTCCACCCTTTGCCCTTAATGTCAAAGGGGGAGAGTGACATGATATGGTTGTTGCCATCAAGTCCAAAGGGGGAGATTGTTGGAATTATGATACATGTGTTGTACTTGATGGCAACCCACTTGTAGCAGAACAACTCACTAATATATAACTAGATGAATCTACATAAGAGATATTAGATGTGACAGAATACATGGGATGTAGGGCAGCTCAAAGGAATTAGTTCAGATGTTATGAACAATGATAACTCATTAAGTTGACATTTATCAGCATGGAAAGATAACTTTGCCATCAAGTCTAAAGGGGGAGATTGTTGGCATTATGATATAGGTGTTTTCCTTGATGGCAACTTACTAAGATGACAGATCACAACTCAGGCTCACAGAATGAAGAAAAAGAGATATATGCAGATTACCCTTGATAAAGTTGCGTATACACATGGGTTAGCCGACCAAAAGGTGCATATACGTATACACGCACTCTCATGCAAGGAAAGGCGCGTACAATTGGTTTTGGTCCGTGGTATTTGGACCATGGTATTGTGATCCATGGTATTGGTCCAAGGTATCTTGTCCAACGTGTTGATCCCAAGTATTTGGTCCAAGGTATTGGTTCTAAGTGGTTTTAGACCATGGTATTGAGTAAATGCCTAAGACTATAAAAGGAGGAGAAGATCATTAGGCAAAGGCACCAAGTAAGTCTCAAATATCTAATGAAGTATGTGATCCAGTATGCAGGTTATGGGTTCATGATGCCTTGCTTGATCTGAGCTAAGGAGGAATCTCAACGGTTGATGGAGAACAAGATCTAAGGATATATTGGGATCTAATGGCTTGGAATGAATCATATCTATACGGTTTGATCATGTTTAATCTAGATTTGTATACTAACACATGTAATGTTCTGTAAATATTATGATCTGGGTACAACTCAAGTTTGGAATAGCTGCAAATCATGAATGAATATTTACAAATGTATACGCTGGTTGACTATGATAAAAGCACATACATACACAGGTTAGATACATCTAAGTAGCGTATACCATATGAGTTATGGTGTTTGAAGTTACAGGTGGTTCTGGTTGTTGATGAGTTCTGATGACTGTTTACTGTTGTCAGTATTCTGCATATTCAGTTTGGTTGATTGCGTTTAGCTTCAGTGTTGATGGATGAGACCTAATAATGGATCAGGATCATAATGACTTATCTCTATGTGATCTGATGGACTAGATCTGGTTGCTAACACACATATTATCATTCTATATGTAATGATCTGGGTATGTTTGAAGTTAGGAAGTGCATCAAAGTTATAAGTAAGTAATTAATGACATATACGTTGGTTCGCTTTGGTAAAGTTGTGTATACACACTGGTCCGACTCTTCCAAGTAGCATATGCACTCTGATGCATGATTTTTGATGATGCAGTTAGATCTGAACATTGTTACATAATTTTGTGTTCTGCTCTGTGTTCTGGTGACTGTAGTTTGTTGACAGGGTTTCAGTGATTCAGTATTGGGTGATTCACAGATTGATAATGCTAGTGTTGATTGATTGTGTGCTTCAATGATATTGATGGGTCCAGTATGAAAATTGGATGAAACGTGGCCTTCAGATTATGGTGTTGTGCTTCAAGAGTATCCAGTCTAAAAATTTATGAAACGTGCTACCTAGAGGAAGAAAGAGAAGGTTGTAGGGCGGCACCTACATACTAGTACATTAGCTAGTACAGGAGCTAAGGGGGTTGTAGCTCCCTTCTAGTAGTAGCTAGAAAATGAGTGAAGGTTGGAGCATTCAGTAGGCCAGTGCCTACATACTAGTAAAAGGATTGGCTAGTACAAGAGCTAAGGGGGTTGTTGCTCCCTTCCAGGAGAAGCTGGGGAACGAGAGGAGGTTGTAACCTTCTATAGGTAGAAGTCTACGTACTGGTATAAGGTTGCACCAGTACAGAAATATTGTAAAAAGAAGTTTCTTATTAAAGGAAGATAGAGACGAATTACAGTAGGTGGTTTTCACCCACATTGGGTTTCCACCTTACATCATGGTGTTCATGTGTGCTTCTTGTGTGTGATGATTTGTTCTGTTTTACTACACCTATTTATTTTTCATATGGTTAATAAAGTTTTGATGCACTAACTAAATATCAACATTTAATGGATTAACTGAATCATAAGTTTACTGGATATACGCTAGTTGCATTAGGCACAGTTGCGTGTACACGCAAATTCCCATAACTGAAGTAGCATATATGAGTCTGAGTATGGAAATGGAAAAGTGTTTCATTTGATAATATTGATTCACCCCCCCTCTCAGTATTATTTCCAATAGTTTTCACCTCCCTTTCTAAGTTATAGATAATAGTTTTTGTTTAAGGCAGCATATTATCTTTAACTTCTCCAAGGGTCGCAGATAGTAGTTTCTGTGTTAAGTAGCATATTTCCTATGGTTCGGTTCTCATTTTCATAATTCTTGTAAGTGATGGATAGTAGGTTTTGTGTTAAACAACATATTATCTTTAACTTCTCCTTTAAGCTTTCTTCATTCATCATTTATATCTAGAAACAAATGACATTCTGAGATGTTCTGGTCATACATGTATTATGGGCTGAAGACCAAGTTTTCCAGGTCCTTCATTTGAGAACACAACAAACAATAAAGTGACAAATATGTGACAACAAAAAGTAATCATTAATGTCTTAAGCACGATTTCTCCACAGCCAGGAAATTGGTTTCTTAAGGTACAACATTGATTAGCGCCATTGCCGAGGAGAGAAGACAAGAAAATTTTTCCCTGGGTTTTCAATATTTTCCTCTGGTCGTTTAGTGAGGAGGAAATGTTTGGCTGTTTTGAATAAAAGCAATTGAATAATAGCACTTTTCCTTGGGTTTGTTAAGTTTGAAGCTAATTCTTGAGAATGACAAGTTTCAGCAGTTGGTTGTACATTCACACCTATGATTTTCACTTACAACATTGACTAGCGACTCCAATGCACTTTGAAGTTTTCTTTTCTGGGTTTTAATGGCTCTCCCTGTATTTTTTGCCCATAAATTTGATCCATTTGATTTTACTGGGATCACTAGCTATCCTCATGATATGCTTGTATTTTATGTCCAGAATGAGTATCTTCCAAAATTTAATAGAAATGAATATGAAGATCCAGCTCAACACCTCCAAGAGTTTCATGAATGCATGGAGTAGTAGGGCATCATTCATTAAGATGTGAAGATGAAGTTGTTTTTGTTTTCTTTGGACCTAGAAGCTAGGGTTTGGTTCAAGTCTCTGCCTCGTTCAAGCATTTCATCCTTGAAATATTTCCATTCAGTATTCAATTCTTATTGTATAACTTATTATCCTCACAAGTTTCTTTTCGAAGGTTGTTGTGAATTGTCAGGCCAGGAGTAACTCCAGAAAACTGATTCGTTTGTTCAATTAGCCAGCTATCTATTATATACATGAATGTGATCGTTCAGTTCATATTCTTGATGAATGTTCACATTCAATTCCCCCAATCACTGAGGATTAGGTGTCAACATTCCCCCCCTTAATCTGAAGGGATGTTGGTGAGTCCAAGCATCGTTCTGAATCTTTCGAGCTTTTCTCTTCTAAGCGCTTTGGTGAAGATGTCTGCAATTTGCTCATTTGTGGAACAATGATGGAGATGGATTGTTTTGGCCTCAACATGATGTTAGATCAGATGATATTTAGTATTGATGTGCTTTGTACGATAATGGAACTTTGGGTTCTTGGCCAACTTTATGAAGAGGTGTTGTCAATCATGAGTGGAGTTGATTGTACTTGTTTTACCTGCAAATCTTCAAGAATTTTTCTGAGCCACACAATTTCTTTCATTGCTTCAGCTGTTGCCACGTATTCTGCTTCTGTTGTGGAATCTGTTGGAACTGATTGTTTGCGTGATCGCCAAGAGACAGCTCCCGATCCAAGACTCATAGCATATCCTGAAGTAGATACTCTAGTTTCTTTGTCTCCATCGAAGTCTGAATCAGAGTATCCAATCAAGCTGAAGTTGTCCACCTGTGTATACTTGATTCCAAGGTCTTGAGTTCCCTTCAAGTACCTTAAAACTCTTTTTGCAGCAGACCAATGTCCCTCACAAGGCTTTTGCATAAACCTGGAGAGGATTCCAACAACAAACGAAATGTCTTGTCTGGTAGTAGTGAGGTAGTTGAGACTTCCTACAAGCTGTCTATACTTTGTTGCATCCTCAAATTCTTTTCCTTCAATAGATGTGAGCTTTAAGTTTTGTTCCATTGGAGTAGCAAGAGGATTGCACTCTGTCATGCCAAACCTGTTCAACAAATCTCCAATGTATTTCTTTTGAGAAAGAAATATGGACTTTGGATGTTGGGTTACTTCAATGCCCAGATAGTAATGAACATAGCCCAAATCAGTCATTTCAAAACTTTTCCCCAATTCCTTCTTTATGGATGCAATGTAGCTTTCATTGTTCTCTTTGATCAAAAGATCATCTACATATACCACAAGATATACAACTGTTTTGCTAACTTTCTTGATAAATAAAGTTGCATCATCAAGATCAAAATGTTTGAAATTGAGTTTCAGAAGATGCTCAGTTAGTTTTTCATACCAAACTCGCGGTGCTTGTTTGAGGCCATACAAGGACTTCACAAGTTTGCATACTTTGTGTTCATGTCCTTTCACAGCGAATCCTTCAGGCTGGGACATAAAAACATTATCTTTTAGATCTCCATTCATGAAAGCAGTTTTTACATCCATTTGATGGACTTTCCAACCGTTCTGAGCTACTAGTGCAAAGAGTGTCCAGATGGTAGCCCATTTTGTTGTGGGGGCAAAAGTCTCCTCATAATCGACCCCTTCCTTCTGTGCAAAACCTTTTGCCACAAGCCTAGCTTTGTGCTTGTCAAGTGAGCCATAAGCTTTGTACTTGTTCTTGTAGACCCACTTGCAGCCAATTGGTTTGGTTCCAAATGGAGGATCAACCAGCTTCCAAGTGTCGTTCTTTATGAGGGCACCATACTCCTTTTGCATTGCTTCTTTCCATTCATCATGAGAAGCAGCTTCTTTAAAGGAAGTTGGTTCAAAATCTGTAGACAAGTTCAATTCACAATCATAAGAAACATCCATATCAACAGGTGAATTAGAGTCATCTAAATCACCTCCATTTTGTCGGTTTGCATTTCTGGTTCCTGTTTTTCCAATTTCATCAGGATGAACACTTTCAAGTGTCTTTGTCAGCCACTTTGGGGGACCTTTCTGAGATGGTCCAGGCTACTCTGTTGATTAAGTTGGGAGTGAACCAAGATTGAGTCTCCCAATTCTATCAATTACATCACTTAAAGCATCATCCGTTGTTGGAGTTTCAGACGGGGGAGAATCTTCTTCAGAAGAAGATTCCACATGTTGATCTAGTATAGGAATCCCCCCTTCAAGATGTGGAATCTGCTTTTCAAATTCTTGAAATGATTTCATTTTTGCGAATCTATCCAAGCGATCAAGTTGCCGCTCAACAACATTTTCAGATTTGGATGATTCAAGAAAAATTACATCTCTAGATATAACAAACTTTTTATTTTCTTCATCATAGAGGCGGTATGCTTTGGAGGTATTTGAATACCCTAAGAAAATACACTTACGACTTCTAGAACCAAGTTTGTTTCTATGTACCTTTGGTATCAAAGCATAACAGGTGGAACCAAAAATCCTGAGATGTTTGACCGAAGGAACATGTCCATACCACAATTCATAAGGAGTCTTGTTTCTTATAGCACTAGATGGACATCTATTCTTTATATATGCAGCACATAGAACAGCATCAGCCCAAAACATTATCTTTACATTTTTGAAAAAAATCATGGATCGTACCATATTCAAGATTGTTCTATTCATTCTTTCAGCTACACCATTCTGTTGGGGATTATAAGGCACAGTTGTTTGATGTTTAACCCCATGTTGGCGAAGATAGTGTTCAAATTCATTTGATGTATATTCTTTTCCATTATCAGTGCGAATAGACCCAATATGAGATTGTGCATCATTTTCAATCCATTTATGAAAATTCTTGAATGTTTGAAAGGCATCAGATTTGTTCTTCAATAAATAAACCCAACACATTCTGGTGTAGTCATCAATAAATGTCATGATATATTTATTTCCATTTGCAGAAGGAACGGGCATTGGACCACATAAATCTGAATAAATAAGTTCAAGCTTCCTATGTGCTCTTGAATGTGAGTCATGAAATGACTGTTTGCTATGCTTTCCTAGAATGCAAGCATCACATTGCTTAAGTTTTCTAGGAATTGTAGGCAAAC
>APFE031333367.1:31419-47546 GCA_000404065.3 Pinus taeda
TGGGAGATATAGAACATGATGCAGAAGAAAGTCTGGAAGACCAAGCAGTTTAAGCCTGATTGTGCCAAGCCCTGATGGCTTGATTTTTGATTGGTATGCAAAGTATATTGCTCCATCAACATTGTCAGTGAAATTTTCAAAAAAATCTTTTCTATGAGTCATGTGGCAGGTTGCTCCTGAATCAAGCAACCACTCATTTTTCCAAAAAGCAAGTGAAGCATTAAATAAATCTTCATTTACTCCAATGTTACATTGTGCCACAACATAGTTAGCGGATTCAGGTGCTTTACCTTTGTCTGTATCATCAGTTTTACCTTTCTGTTGGTTTCTTTTCTGCTCAATTTTGTCCCATGGTAGCTTGCATGTAGAGGCATCATGTGATTCATTTCTTTTGCAGCGTATGCAATGCAAATCTGCCTTTTCTCCTTGAGAATGTCTTCCCCCCCTGCCTCTAAAATATCTTCCTCTTCCTCTTCGACCACCTCTTCCTCTCGTAGAATCTTGAGCAGGATGCTTTTCTTTATGAGCAAGGCACACAACCTCTTCAGAAGATTCAGGGGTTGTTTTCTTTCCAAAATCTCTCTCTTTCAGCAAACATTTTCACAAGAGAGTCAAAGGTTATATCTTTGAGATTTCCATTTGCTTGTAATGACTCAAGATAATTGGAGTAAGTAGGATAAAGTGCCTTGAGAAAAGCGATAATAGGAATATCCAATTCAACCTTAATGGATTTGATATCATGCATTATAGACTTTACTTCAAATGCAAAAGCAAGAGGATCATTATTTTGCAGTTCAAGAGTGGAGTTTAATCATGAGTTGAACAACTTCAAGTGTAGAATGTGAGTCATAAAGTTCTTTCAGCTTTTGTAAGGCTTCAAAGACAGTTGAATATGACGAAATATGGCGACTCACCTCTTCATTTACAGACGCTGCGATTAATGCATAAGCTTTGTTGTTCTTGTTTTCACAAATGACGAGCTCTTTGTCTAAGGTAGGCTGCACTGGTTCATTGTCTCCGTCTCTGACACACACTCATTTCCACAACTCATTGAAAATGAGGGTGTGTTTTATCATCCGGGACCATTCAGGATAGTTCTCCTTTCCAGTGAGAACTATTCCCACCATGGATATGATTGAATGCATACTGTAGCAAAAAAAACTTATGTTGCAAAACTTTTACTCTTAATGGAAAAAAAAATTACTTCTGATGTGACTGGACAACAAACTCAAATGTCAATTCATATTCATCTGCACAGTGTTAAATCCAAAAAAAATATCCTCAACAGCGTAAAGCACAGCGTAGAACAGTCATATTTGCACTCTCAATTCCATTCATAATACTGTTCTATTTCATATAAAAACAACGATGCCAATTTGCAAAATGTCAATTATCAGATATTGTGTCACAACTCAATCATTCAAAATGTATCAGCGCATCTGCCATTGAGATGAAACTACCAGTAAGATGAAGACTTAATGTAAAGCATGATTGTAATCTTTACGCAAACGACTCCTAACAACACATACTCCAGCAAAACAAACTCCCCAGGAGGCGCAAACGAGCTCAAGAAATAAGCAATCGTTGCCATGAAATTGTAAGCGTTATCACCAAAAAAAAATTGTGGCATCAATATTCATCTGCATGCATGCTTTACCCGAAGGCAAATGCTCTCTTATGACCAAAAGAGCATAACGAAAATTGTGCTTACTCAAAATGGAATCATCATAACGTCGATGCCTTTCTCTAGCTTCAATTGTTGTCAAAAATTCACCTGCATACTCACAAACAAAGGCTCCCTTTCTAATTGACTCCAAAGAATGCAAACTCCATCCCTTCCTCGGATGCCTAACGACAGCGACCCTGACTGCCAAACCACGTTGCAAGACCCAGTTTCTGCAGCTCGAACCGCAATGGCACGCTTGATCAGATAACCACCACTTTTCTTCGATAAAAACGCGTCAACCATCTACCAAAAGAGGCGACGCATTAATGGCCTTACTGTAATGGGATACAAACAAGAAGTTCAGTGGCAAAAGCGGGTGATGATACAGGACAGGCGTCGCCTAATTGGAAAATTCATGGCATTCGATCGCCAAATGAATTTGGTGTTGGGAGACTGTGAAAAGTTTAGAAGACTTCCTCCCAAGAAGGGAGCCGCAGCAGACAAGAAAGAAGAGCGAGAGGATAGACGAGTTGCGCAATATGAAGCGCTTTGACACCAGAGAGCAATCAACGCATTCAGATGAACAGGCAAAGGAACGTTTTAGCATATCAAAATACGTGGAACAGGCTACCAACGTTTAGCAGAGAATATGGCAAAGGAACGTTTGCATCGTGTCGGGTGCAGGTCTGTATAAATGGAATATGGCAGACATAGGGCGCAGCTAATTGTATGGAGGAGCAGTGCAGGTATATGAGAGCAGACAAGGGAGTTACAGGGGACAAGAGCTAAAAAAGGAGTTGGCTCTGATACCATGTCAGGCCAGGCAGTAACTCCATCAGGCAGAAATAATTTGACTGTTTTATTCCATCAGGGAGGTCTTCATTATATACATGAGGGAGAGACTGTTCAGTTCGTCTCCCGATGACTTCATATTTCCTATTTATCTATTTACAATAATTCACCCAATCACAAGGATTAGGTGTCAACAGTTATCTCAGGCAAAACAAGATCCAAGAAGCATAACAAAACAAGGAGAAGTAAGCAGAGCAAGAGGAAGAACAAGAAATCAAAACAAATGGAATTCAACCCCATTGAAAAGGCAACAAGGAATGATGCATGTCCAGCATGCAAAGCGAACAAATTTGTGATCCAACAACTGCAAGAGTCACTCAAGGATGTCAGAAACAAAATGAGAATGGAGTATAGCTACCAAAAAAGAAACATGGCAATGCAAAAAGAAGAGATTATGGCACTAAAAACCAAATGCAAACATCTAGAAGCAGTGGCATATTACAAAAACAACACTATGAGTAATGAAGGAGAGAATTCGGTCAATTATGACAAGAAGAACCAGCCAACTCAGGGACAATCAGTCTACAAGCCATGAAAAAGTATCAGAGAATCCATGCTATGTAAATTTCTTTTCCTAGTAGGTCAATATGTTAGGCAGTACTCAAAAATAGTCATAAAAATACATGAAGTTTTGAACTCAAGCATAGGAGATGGGACTACGCTCCTATCTCATTGCTTAGTTGTTTATCATGCTACAGTGGATTGTAATAGGAGCTTGCTCCATCAAAGCTTTTGGTTATATATCAACTACCCAACCTTGTTAACAAAAAAAAAAAGATGGGCCATGTGTCCAAGATGTCCACATCATGCTTGTTGGTGTTTCATCATGCTAGAAAGAGTTTATAGTGAAAATGCACCAAGTCAAACCCATCCTTGGTATCATTGATAATAATGTCATTATCGATTTCCATGTGTAATAAAGTTGAAAATGTAAATAAAATAAATAAACAGTTGAGTTCAGTATAATTAAGAAACATTGTGAACTACTCTAAAATAATGTATATAAGAAGAAAAAAAATTATAGCTTTATATTTGTGTTTTATATGACAGTTTATATTTGTTAACCAAATTAACAAAGTTGTGAATATATATAACAATCTTGTGACTATATATATATAGCAATCTTGTGACTACAAATTTACAATTATTCTTGATTGAGACTTATAAATATATCCATTAATCAAACAAATGAATTCTTCAACTTAGTTATTTAAAATGGATTCATAGATGTCCAACAACCAATGGAAAATCAAGGCTTGCTATTTTATATTGTAATGCACTAAAGACTCATGTCTCAATATTCTCACCTCAAAACTCATTAACACATGATATAAAAGAATACATTCATTTAAAAAATAAATTAGATAACAATATTTTACTAAACTCATCACCAAATAAGGGCTTATTGTTTATATTATTAGCCATTTTTCAAGAAAGTTCAAATTCCCCTGCCAAGCTAGAGAGGAAGGTTGTAAGTTGAAATCACCTACAAGTTTTAAGGTCAATTCATACTGGAGTAAATTTACAATTAAACATCCTACTTTAGGCTATAAGTTGAAACTAAAACAATTTTTATGGTTGCTTAAAATTGGAGTTTTCAGTGAGGATTTATTTTCATTTTTAAATTTAAATATATTTTAAGAAAAAATCAATAAAGTTGAAAGTATTTTTCAAAAGGCTAGAAATTTTATTTTCATTTTTAAATTTAAAATATTTAAAAAAAATCAATAAAATTGAATATCCTTGGAGCTCATTTTACTTACGGGTAGGGGTGCAATGTTCAAAATTGAACCCTCTCATCTCCCCTAAGGGGTTCCTCCAATCCTAGAAGTATAATTTACAAATCACCCTCAAAAAAAATTCAAAACATCATTTATGTAAATACTTTTAAATGTGAAAAGAATGACTAATTTCTTAATAAGAGTCAAAATATCATATTAATTCTACCTACATATATATCTTCAACAAAAATTAACCCCAGTCTACCTATGCTTGTTTACATGCAAGTTGCAACTTATACATGAATTTTGAGCTTGCAAATTTTCGGCCTCGTCACCTATTTGAATTTCAAGCCTAGACACATTCTCGTCAGACACATCCCCAATTTATGATTTTCATGAATTAGTATAAGTTTAAATTGATGGACCCTTGGCTTAAATTGATGGATCCTTGGCACAACCTAACATTGTTCATGGGAATATGATGAATAAACTCATATTACAAAAGAAGAAGATTACAAAATATTGCAAGTTGCAACCATGTACCATAAGGAGTTGTGGTGGCCATCATGTAAGGATTCTTTTGAACAAAACAAAATGTCTATGGAAGTACAATAAGATGGCAATCTAGGACAACCTTTATAGTCATGTTGGAAGAGAAGTGATAACCATTCATGTTACACTGGGGTGGCTTTTATTTTCTGAAAATATATAAGAGATCAATGCTACTATGATTAAAACCTCCAACTGGAGGTATCCATCTTGTGTGTTGCTTTCCCATTACATCCATTTTCATGAGATTAAATTTGTTGGCATACAAATTTTAACGAGTGTTCTTCCACAATATTAAAACGAATCATCTCACATGTCTCCACTAATTTTTATATCCATATTTATTTACAATCAGAAGTGTTTATTCTTCAAGAAAATCATCTCTTCCTTTGAAAAGGAACTGCGAATAGAAGTTACTAGATGCTTTGAACCCTACTTCAACGTCAGTCAACCTCTATCAATTATGTATAACTAAAGTGCAACTAAGTTGCATTTTAAACCTTTCAAGAATTACTACTTGATGTGGATAGACCGCAATTAGAACTCTATAGGTTACAACAACTCAAAACCCTTCACACTATTTCCAAAATTATGCAATTTGAGGTATATTTATATATGATCTTTAATATTTCCAACATTTGAGACTTCAATTATTGGTGTTGAGAAACCCTTATTATAGGATGTGAACATGGCCGTATCAATACTTTTAATTGAAAGTTTCATATTTCTCATGACTAGTGCTATAAATGGGAACCTATATAAACACAAGTTCAAGGATTTTGTTGGAGTTTGAGGGTTGCAAGAAAGTTCAAAATGGAGATATGTAGTGTAGACTTGAAGAGGATGTGAACATGGCCGTATCAATACTTTTAATTGAAAGTTTTATATTTCTCATGACTAGGGATATAAATGGGAACCTATATAAACACAAGTTCAAGGATTTTGTTGGAGTTTGAGGGTTGCAAGAAAGTTCAAAATGGAGATATGTAGTGTAGACTTGAAGGTGGAAGATAGCAGGAAGGTTGGGGTTATTTTGTATTTTAAATCTATTGGGACCATGGACAACTTTGTCTCTCTGTACTAGGTAACTCCTTTCCTAATGTTGGGTCTTCATGCCATTGAACTTTTCAAGTTAAAATTTAGCATTGTTTCAAAAAATTTAACCCTAAACCTAGCCCTCCAAATGCCATCTTTCATGGCACTACTATTTTCCATTTCACATTGTATATGTCAATGAATGTAATTTCTCCTTATTATGTCTTTGTTGAAAACAATGATTATGATGAGTTGTCAAATTCATTTCTTCTCTAGTTTTCCTCTTCTATGAGATCAAAAACAATGGTAGCTTTACTCTTTTATGAGATCAACAAC
This sequence comes from Pinus taeda, assembly GCA_000404065.3. NCBI lineage: Eukaryota > Viridiplantae > Streptophyta > Pinopsida > Pinales > Pinaceae > Pinus > Pinus taeda. The sequence continues at coordinate 37,579 of APFE031333367.1, forward strand.
ATTGGTCACTACTGGAAGAAAACTCTATTTATATGAAACATATAGGGGTTACTCACCATCACAATGGAAACTTCAACTATACAACCTTCTAAATCCCACTTTCTATAACTCTTCCCCAAGTTTAGAAACTCTATGATTTGTCAACAAAAATACGCATCTTCTCCATTACAATTTGCAAATCAAACTTGTTCAATCAATCTCACTGGTTTAATGATTTTTTATGAAACTAATCATGTTTCTTACTATGTTAATATTACAATTTTTCATTATTCGCATAGGTCCCATCACCATATTTTCTTAACTCTACTATGAACTCTAGTTATGAAGTCATAGTAGTAATGGTCTTTCTGCATATTTCATTGATTTGGTAGTGATAGATTAAATCTCCATTAATCTTTACCACTTAATACAGAGAAACAAACAAATGTCTTTACATGTACATTCCATAAGATTTTTAATTCCTATTGCTAATTATAGCGACCAACTATTTATATTATGAGCACTCCAATTGGCAATTCACTTAAGTCATGTTTCAAGGTCTAGGTGATGTACAACCCCTATATTTTAAGAAACTCATTTTGCCTATCTACGTATATAGATATAATGTTCCTTAAAGCAATTAGCAAATGAGAACCCACATTTGCAAAGCTTTTCACTAAAACATGGAGGTTATATGAGACTACATCCTAGACAAAATTAAGAAAATAACATGTTCTCACATAATAGAATAGATGAATTGAATTGGCTTGCTCAAATTGGCTTGCTCATCACATCTCACCATATTATTGTTGTAGAATACAAACTTATTATGAAATATCACTATAATAATGCTTTCCAAGTTACACTAAATTCATATTATCACCATTTATTCTCATCAATTTTGCGTGTAATTTTGTTTTAAATTGTGAAAACAAAATGGGTTTATTTATTAGGTTTCATTAGGATTTTACAATTTTTTCATTCAACGATTGATTAAATTGTAAGATTATAAACGTTTGGAAGGGAAATATTTATCCAGACTCTTTTTTAATGAAGTGTGCACTTAATTTGCTTATGCTAACTTAAGTACACTTATTTCTAAAAACTTCTCATCATAACAGGGTTGAATGATTATATGCCCTTCAAATTAAAATTAATAACAATTCTGCAATTTTTATTAATGGTGGGGCGCCACCCCATGCCACTGATTTCATTAATATTTCATATTGATGATGCGCAGCAAAGGCTAAAATTAGGTTGATCTTTAATGGCAAAGGCTCTCTAAATTATAGCAATGGAGGATTTTTCAAAGGAGAGAAAGCAAGGTTGGCACTACAAACCTAGCTTCTCCCCAAGCATGTTTTTGACAACTCACATAGCAATGTGAAACTGAAGAGAAATAATAAGTTAGAGATATGAAGAATCGAGGACGGTAGTGACAGACTATGCCATAAGGTTTGGTGAACTTGAACCTTGAAATTCAAAATTTGACGAACCTCAAAAAAAAATTCAAACATGTTGAGGTTCATTGAAACTAAAGGAAAAACCTAAACCATATTCAAAAACGAATTTTACTCACAATTTTGCCAAGTTCAAGAGTTTAGGGTTTTGTAGTTCTACAATTTAATGATTAAAAGACCACGAGCACCAACGAAATCTCATTTCACCACATTCTGTCATGTAGTCATTCCAAAATGTCGTTGACTTGCAATTGCAAATCCCACTCTCCAATGTGAACCCTACCTTAAAGACAAACTTGCATTTTGCAAAATTTTGCTCAAGCTCAAACCCCACTCAACGTTAAAGCTTGAAATCAAGTTGCTTTGTCGCAATGTAGCTTGAAATTGGGTATTGAACAAACCCCACCATGATCACACAAGCAATAGGACAACACCACAACCTACAAGTCTCGATTATCAAGTTAATTGTTGAGCATTGATTCCTTATTAATTTATACTTTGTGTGTTATATATATATATATATATACACACACACACACACACACTAGACAAAGAAAGAAAATAACATGTTCTCACATAATATAATATATGAATTGAATTGACTCCCTCATCACATCTCACTATATTACTTTTATAGAATACAAATTTATTACAAAATATCACTATAATGATGATTTCCAATTACACTGGAATCATTTTATCACCGTTGTTTCTCATCAATTTTCGGTGTGATTTTTTTTATTTAATTGTGAAAATAAAATGTGTTTATTTATTAGGGTTCATTGGGATTTTACATTTTTTTCATTTAACAGTTGATTAAATTTTAACATTGTAAATGTTTGGAAGGGAAAGATTTTAACCTCCTTTTCAATGGAGTGTGCACTGAATTTGCTTCTACTAATTGAAGTTCACTTATTTCCAAAACTTTTCATCATGAAGGGTTAAATTATTATATGCCCTCTTCAAATTGATATTAAGACCAATTCTTCAAATTTTATTCGCAATGGGGCACCCACCCGATGCCATTGATTTCATTAATATGCCATATTAACGAAAGGCAGAGGAGGCTAAAGTTATGTCAATAGCAAAGGCTTTCCAAATTAGAGCAATAGAGGAGTTGTCACGTCAAAGGAGAGGAAGCAAGATTATCACTACAAACCTAGCTTCTCCCCAAGCATGTTTTTGAAAACCCACATAGCAAGGTGAAACTAAAGGGAAACAAAAAGTTCGAGATGTGAAGAATCAAGAGCTTCACAAGAGGGATGCCCACAACCATATAAGAGGTGGTCATGCCATTATTTTCGTTAATATGCCATATTGACGAAAAGCAAGGAAGGCTAAAGTTATGTCAATGGCAAAGGCTTTCCAAATTACAGCAATAGAGGAGTTGTCACGTCAAAGGAGAAGAGGTAAAATGAGCACTATAAACCTAGCTTCTCCCCAAGAATGTTTTTGAAAACTCACATAACAAGGTGAAACTAAAGGGAAACAAGTTCGAGATGTGAAAAATCAAGAACTTATCAAGAGGGGATGCCCACAAACTTATAGGAGGTGGGCCAAAGAAGTAGTAACGACGACAAGTTACCAAACGTTAGTGAACTGTTAGAGAATAAAGGCACATTAAGATCTATCATATAATTTTGCTATTGTAATATTAATTTGTTTTAAGCATAATATTGTGAATAAAGGCCACTTTATTTAGAGTGAATGGGCACTGAACTTAGTTCAGGTTACGTGAATAATAACTTGATCAATGCAATCAACAACCCACCAAGCTTTTTTTTGACCCAAAAAAAAAAATCAAACGTGGTTAAAATTGCTCAGTTTTCAAAATTTCCAAAAGATAAAAAATCTACACTCTATATTACTAGCCTAGATCCATCTTAACTTCAAATCTATCAAGCATCGAGAGGGATCAAATCTCTCATGGTGCAAACCTTTTTTTTTAGTGCAGAACTTGAAGAAAGGTTTGCACGTTGAGAGATTTGATCTCTCTCAACACTTTGATAGATCCAGAGTTAAGATGGATATAGGCTGGTTTAACATATATAAGATCACTAGTTAGACAATCTACTTGAAGCCCTGTTGTTACACTATAAAACCTAATAAGCTCCTCTATTATACTGTAAAACCTAATAAGAATATATACCTCTATCTTTGTGGAAGCCAAGAATATTAGTTATCACTAGTTTAATTTTATTTTTAATGTTATCATTGTATCACATAAATAAAACTCTAACAATTGCATTTAAACTAAGTAGTAATAAACATTTGAGGGACGTATTCCAATGAATTTTCATGTGGATGTTAAAACCAATGGTTGACATCGTCTAAACTGAGCAACTCTAATAAATTTCAATGCAAACAAAAAATTATACACAAAAAATAGGACTTCATGCACTCCATTTTATTTTCATGCTCGCATTCTCTTCGCATTCAAGTAAAATTTCAAACATATAAAATAAAAAGAATAACATACAGAACATCCTAGAAAATTCTAATGTTTGAAAGCTATGTAACAAAGTGAGCCAAGCTATTTTCCCAAGTTTTACTTGCAAGAGATGAAAATTAAGTGTGCCTTTATTAAGTCTAGCTAAAAGCTTTTGTTGCAATGAATGTCTCACATTATTGGAGAATACCTTTAAATAAGCTACATTAGAGAAGAATACCATGGGAAAGACCATGGATTGTGAAAACCTAGAGCCCAAAACCTTTTTATCTCAATTTTATTTTTATTATTAATTATTTATTTTTATTTTTTTCAGTGTTAAATTTCAATTTTATAGTGTATTTTGGACTATAAAATAATAATAGCACGCATAAAAACCATGGGTGGTAAAACTACAACCATGGGTGGTAAAACCTACAGCCCAAAAACCTCCACCCATAAATTTACTATTTTATCTCAATTTTATTTAATTATTTATTTTATTTTTATTTTTTTAGATTTTTTAATTTGAAAAACCTAAATCCATAAATTTACTATTTTATCTCAATTTTATTTTAATTATTTAATTTTATTTATTTTAATTTTATTTTTTAAGATTTTTTTAATTTAAATATAAGAGAAGAATACCATGGGCAAAATCCATGACCATGCGTTGTGAAAACCTAAAGCCCAAAAACATTCATTAGTAAATTTCTATTTTATCTCAATTTTATTTTAATTAGTAGTTATTAATTTTTTAATATTGTAATTTGACTCAATAGAAATGTATACTTATGAGTCGATGTTTACCCTACACATCTAATATCTAACGCCTACACATCTCCACCATAATGAGTCGTAGAGCCCTTCTCAGCGCAAAAATGGTGAAGTGGCTTCATCCATTTATACATACATCTAGTAATCCAAAAATGGTGCAGTGGCTTCATCCACTTATACATACATCTAGTAATCCAAGGACACAAACAATCTTAAATATATTATATCACGTGAAAAATTGATCCAACTTCACGTGAAAAATTGATCCAACTTTGAACCATTCAATGATAAATTCAAATTTGGCTGTCAATATAATGCACGAGGAAAATCTGTACAAGGATGACAAGAAACCACTGAAACGTGTATCAATAACCCTACTTTCTATCCAAAATGCACAAGGATAATTAGCCATCACAGCATACGAATGACGCACTGGATTACTCAATTTAACACAATTGACAATATTCATGAGCGCATAACTTGGCTTATTTTCTTCACGTTCTCTAGCTAAAGAAAAGAACTTTAGAAAAAAGAAAAGAAATCACAGGAAAAAGTCAAGGCGTTGGTTATCTCTCACAATCTTTGTAAACCAATGATCAACTTTCCAATATTCCCACCATGGTAAATATCCCTTTCAGAATTGAATATATTTCCCCTAAAAGTGTCTTTCCAGCAACCTAACAATCTGTAGGAGATCATTTTTGTTTTCAACCCTGGCATGGATTTCAATTCCTCCATTACTCTAGACAGTGGAAAGATCATCATTTTCGGGCTGTATATGAACATAAATAGAAATAAGAACATCATCCAAGAGAAACCCCACAGCTTTTTACACAAGTTTCACATTTCACTTCAGTTTTTCTTCTCAAATATGCAATCTTCAATCTATGGTTTCTTGTCCAAAAAACATTCCCCTCCAATAATCTGAATTTGTTTAAGTTTGGCTACTCTACTGTATATAAACTTGATCTTCAAAGCTAGGGCCTTGGCAAGAATTTTGTAACCCGTTGTCAGCGAATGATTGGTCTCCAAAAGAGATAAATTCAACGTCACAATTCATAGGGATCAAAATCCTGTGATTAATCGTAATAGCTAGAGTGTGGAAGGTCCTTGCAATAAACTCTAAGAAGAGAAAGATCAGGAAAAGAGACCCCAAGCGTATCTATAAGTAGGAGAGAGGAAAATCATTTTTCTCATCATGGATTGTTGATCTTTGGTGCTTGAGGGTTTTATGACCCCTTTCTTTCTGATTTGTTTTGGTAATGAAAGATTCCACCCTAGCCAATCCCCTTCTCTACTCTGTTTGGTTTTGGTAGTGAAAGATTCCACCCTAGCCAATCCCCTTCTGTCTACTCTGTTTGGCATAATTTTCTGAGGCATCTTTCATCTGTTTTTGGAAATCAAGGGAGAACTTCTGAAGATTGGCTTGTTTGGGAAACTGAACAATCCTGTGACAGCCAAGCCTATCCAATACCATTCCAAGGACAGCAAGGTAGCAAACCCACCTTATTGAAGCTTGCAGTCCGGCTTAAAGGAGGGCTTTTTTATAGAGGCAAACCCTAATTGGAGAGCAAGGGCCTCTCAGGCCAATTCCCTGAAGCAGCAGGGATATCTGAGGCTACTCTGGGCAGGCATTGGACACCTAAATCCCTAACTGAGGCAACGGCTGTCTTAAAGGAGTAATTTCTGTAACGGAAGTGGACCCTATCTGAGATATTGATGTCTTAAAGCCCTAATTGGCAGCAAAATACTTTTGATCTCTTGTCCTTGAGGCTGCGGTGCGGCCCATCTGATGAAAATTCGTGAGACAGCGTAGGGCATTTTCTTGTGGCCAAGGCAACTGTGCAGTCTACTCAGGCCAATATGTGCAGTGAGAATCTGAGGAGCACTCTGTGGCAGCGTAGGCCTGTTAAGGCATTCACAAGGGCAGCGAGGGCCTGTCCAAGGAAGGAGGATCGCCCAAGGAAGATCTCCTGTAGCAGCGAGGATTTAGACTGTGGTTGCGGCCAACATCTGAGGGCTTCTTGAGGACAGCAAGGCCTTACGCTGTTGCAGTAAAGTAAATCTGAGCAGTGCATTGGATTTGAGGCTTGATCTGGGCACTGGATCATCACTGTAGACCTGTGGCATAAAAGAGACAGCAGCAGGCAGAAATTACTAAGGCTGGTTACTAACAAGGTCAGATTTAGGCTATTAGGACAGCACGGTGTTGATGCAATAGCAATTATTATGTGGTGTCAAATTGGGATGACTGTGGGTCTAAACTACTTATGTATTGCTGAATTGATTTCATGGGAATGAACTGTTGAATACATGGTTACACTATTCTTATTGCATTCCAATATTGTCTGCAAAAAATAAAAGGTATATTGTGATGCTAGTTAGAATATAAAAGTTGTCATGTGCTCTTTTCGAACCCTAGGGCAATTTTACCCTAAAGGATATTTCAGTAGTCCATCAATTCCCAAGGCCATACCCTCTATCATACTGTCAAGAATAATTTTTAGCTCTTCCAATGAGGTTGAGAACACAGGCAATTATATCTTGAAGGGGAACTGTGAATAGGACAACTTGAAAATATTGAATCAAGGCATCCTCAGTGTGTTGGGGGTATAAGCTGTGAAATGTAGTTTATAAATTATGTTCAACATATTTAGCCCAGTGAGTTAGATCGAGTGGATGAACGTGTATGGTCAGATGACAGATGGTTTACACGAAGCATAAAATGCTACAAAATCTGGATAGCAGACAGTATATTTAAAGACCAAACAAAAAATGATAATAGCATTATATTTCATGATACAGCAGTATTCTATAGTTCCATTAATAAAGTGAAACTGCAGTCCATTTAAACAAGGATGAAAACATGTTTAAAATTGGTTGACTACATTGACAATTTGTTGATTCAAGACTGACCTTCTGGAAGTGGAGGCGGCCAGGATCCAGGGCTCTATAAATCGCATTATTTCCTCCAGCTTCATTGCCTTAATTCTTAAAAAGAAGCTCTCCCTATCTTTCATGGACTTCAGGCCCATCTCCCTGTGTAACACTCTATATAGGATAATTTCCAAAATCATAGTTGATAGAATAAGAAATATTTTATCGACTCATTTGACCCCTGAACAACACAGATTCCTTAAGGGTAGAAACATTTTAGACGTTGTTGCACTAACTCAGGAATGTCTCCACACTATGCATACAAGAAATGTTGAAGCTGCATTATTGAAAATAGATCTCAAAAAAGCTTATGACTGCATTGACTGGGGTTTCCTTAGGTGTCTCCTTTCTAAAATTGGTCTTAATGACAACTGTTCCAATTGGATTATGGCCTATGCCGTGCTGAAGATGTTAACTATGTGGTTCTTATTAATGGCTTCCCTACCTCATTTTTTTCCACGACCCGAGGCTTGAAGCAAGGTTGTTCTCTGTCCCCTCTCCTTTTTATCCTAGTCATGGACTCCTTAGGCCTTCACATAAAAAAGGTTGTTCAAGAAAAGAGATGTAGACCTTTAGCTATCAGCCGAGACATTTCTATCTCACACAATTTGTTTGTTGATGACATCTTACTATTGGCGATGCTTTGTAAAGTTTCATGGACCTGTTTGCATGTCATTCTGGAAAAGTTCCAAAAGGCTACGGGGATGTCTATAAACGATGTCAAATCATCTTTCCATCTGAAGGATGTCAATGGAGAACTTATTTCTCACCTGTCTCAGCTCTTCAATATAAAATCTATTCCTCTAAATGAGGGTCTGAAATACTTGGGCTACCAACTAAAACCTGTGGGCTACTCCTCTGTTGATTGGATGTGGCTTCATGATCGATTTTTCAGAAGAATTGCTGGTTGGGAATTCAAATGTCTTTCTATCGCTGGGAGAGTGATCTTAACACAAGTTGTTCTGGTTCAATTAATGGTCTACTGGATCCATCTATTATTCATTCATTTAACCATAATCAACAAACCAAACAGATTGATTGTAGAAATTTCTCATTTCCCACCCCGGTTTTCAGTTTCACCTTATTTCTCCCATATAGTTAAATGCCCTTTCCCATATCCATACATTCAACAACTGAAAAAATAATTTTTTGCTGAAAACACAAATTCTGGAAATTTTACAAAATGCTGGAAAATGCAGAAATAAAAAATCAGCAGGTGCAAACAGTCATTTAACACATTGAAACACAGTGATTTTTGGTCAATGTGACCCTGGAAAAACCCCCTACAACTCTTGGGGAAAACCAGTTCGAGAGCTCTTCTTTATTTCTGAAAATGCCTTTTTTACAGTGAGAAATATTCAGCAAAAAATCAGCAAGCAAATTTACAACTTACCTATTTCCCGTGCCTCACAGCAAACTGGAAATTACAGCAAACAAGACAGCAATAAATGTTGTACAGCCTCCTCGATTTTCGCGCCCACTTTCAGCCTTAAATGTTGTTGTACAGCCTGCATTAAATGTGCTATACGGACTGCAATAAATGCGTTGTACAGACCTCGATTTGCTGGCAAAAAAAACAGCAAACTGCTCCTCGATTTCTTTGCAAACCAGCTGTACAGATTTCTAGAAAATCATGCCAAAATCAGCCTTTCACTGTGTGCTGAATCAGCTGTACAAATCTGCTCAACTGCTGCCTTGAAATGTGTGCCAAGTTGTTGTTTCCTTCTCCTCCTTGTCCAGAAATCTCCCTTGCTCTCTTGCTCTCCTTCTCTCAATCTGCTCATGAAGAATGAATGACCTTTTGCCTCCTTTTCCTCCTTTAATCTAATCCTAAGTGACTTTTGGGTGCTCCCCAAACCCAATGGCTGAAATAGATTGAGATCTATGACTGAGATTAAATACTCATTTAAATCTCACTTTTTATTTTTTAACTCACCCCACTTTAATAAAGACCCACTTAGTCATTTATTTCCAAAGTCACTTTTCCTTTCTAATTTTACATTAACTTTATTAAAGTCACTTTAAAATTAGACTTTAGTAACTTTATCACTTAAAGTCACTTTTAAATTAGATTTAACTTTATAAAAATTATAAAGTTATTTTAGGAGAAAAATTAAAATCTTTTGGACACTTTTCCCTAGGCCAAAGATCAAAGCCTAAGGGAACCACCTGTCCTCCGGTACCAAATTTCAACACTCCCTCTTACCGAGGAAGGTGTTCCTCACCACACCCATCTTGTTTCTGAAGTAAACATGCTTGCCCCGTGGTAAGGCTTTGGTAAGAATGTCTGCTACCTGCTCATCAGTGGAAATATACTCAAGCTTCACAGCTCCCTTCTGAACATAGTCTCTGATGAAATGATATCTGATCCGGATATGCTTTGACCT
>APFE031333367.1:51424-77910 GCA_000404065.3 Pinus taeda
GCAGGTGATCCTGCACTAGAGGACTCACACGCAGTGAACCCAAACTCCCGGTCAAAACGATCTGCAAAGTCTTCAACCTCTGTTGAAGCTGCCACGCTCTGGTTCTTCCCCTTCTTCTTCTTCTTCTCCGGACACACAACTGCATAGTGTCCCATCTTTTGACAATTCCAACACTTCACCTTGGAATAGTCCTTCTGTGTATTACCCTGTTTACCTTTACCTTTGCCTTAGCCCCCACCATTGCTTGTGGAAGCCTGCTTCTTCCCTTTGCCTTTCTTGCCTCCTGCTGACAGTGCTACATCCTCATCCTGCTCAACTGGCTTGGCTGCCCCAAGCTGACCTTTCATGATCTCTGTCTGAATGCAATCTCCCAAAACCTCTCCCATGTGGGAAGGGTCTCACGTGCAAAAACCTTATCAGCAAAGTTCATCCATGAACGGGGGAGGCCATTCACTGCAATCCGCACCAACTCAGTGGGTGGAATGGCCTCTCCAATTGCTGCCAGCTCATCTCTCACATTAGTAATCTTTGTAAGATATCCAGCTGCACTATCATTACCCATATTAATGTTCTTCAGCTTCTCCTTCAAGACCATTTTCCGGTTCTCATTGGTACTCTGGTAGAGATTGGACAATGTTGTCCACATCTCATGGGCATTGCTCTTTCCTCTCACATGAGAAATGCAATGGTCTTTGACTCCGTCTAGAATCAGCCTCTTACCCTTGTTGTTCTTTTTATTATACTCAGCCAACTGAGTAGCATCAGTAGGCACAACAACAGGGTTCTGTGTGGTATGCACTATGATATCCCAGACTTCTACCTCCTCAAAGATATTTTGCATTCTCTCATTCCAAAAACTGTAATTTGTATGCCCATCCAGCCTATCCTCCACCCTCAATCCCAATGACATTCTGTTGTCCTAAAACTGAAAAATAGCACTATTGTAGTAAAGATAAAACTGTTGTTTGTGAAAAATCAGTTTGCTGGAATTTTCTGAGTGAAAAATCAGCAGACTGTAATTTTCCTCCTTGCTGTCCCAAACTGCACTTTAGCACTCAAGCACTGATACCATGTAAAAATTTCTCATTTCCCACCCCGGTTTTCAGTTTCACCTTATTTCTCCCATATAGTTAAATGCCCTTTCCCATATCCATACATTCAACAACTGAAAAATAATTTTTTGCTGAAAACACAAATTCTGGAAATTTTACAGAATGCTGGAAAATGCAGAAATAAAAAATCAGCAGGTACAAACAGTCATTTAACACATTTGAACACAGTGATTTTTGGTCAATGTGATCCTGGAAAAACCCCCTAAAACTCTTGGGGAAAACTAGTTTGAGAGCTCTTCTTTATTTCTGAAAATGTCTTTTTTACAGTGAGAAATATTCAGCAAAAAATCAGCAAGCAAATTTACAACTTATCTCTTTTCCCGTGCCTCACAGCAAACTGGAAAATACAGCGAACAGGACAGCAATAAATGTTGTACAGCCTCCTCGATTTTTGTGCCCACTTTCAGCCTTAAATGCTGGTGTACGGCTTGCATTAAATGCGTTGTACGAACTGCACTAAATGCATTGTACGGACCTCGATTTACGTGCAGAAAAAAACAGCAAACTGCTCCTCGATTTTTGTGCAAACCACTCTTCGATTTCTGTGCAAACCAACTGTACGGATTTCTAGAAAATCGTGCCAAAATCAGCCTTTCACTGTGTGTTGAATCAGCTATACAAATCTGCTCAACTGCTGCCTTGGAGTGTGTGCCAAGCTGCTGTCTCTTTCTCCTCCTTGTCCAGAAATCTTCCTTGCTCTCTTGCTCTCCTTCTCTCAATCTGCTCATGAAAGAATGAATGACCTTTTGCCTCATTTTCCTCCTTTAATCTAATCCTAAGTGACTTTTGGGTGCTCCTCAAATCCAATGGCTGAAATAGATTGAGATCTATGGCTAAGATTAAATGCTCATTTAAATCTCACTTTCTATTTTTTAACTCACCCCACTTTAATAAAGACCCACTTAGTCATTTATTTCCAAAGTCACTTTTCCTTTCTAATTTTACATTAACTTTATTAAAGTCACTTTAAAATTAGACTTTAGTAACTTTATCACTTAAAGTCACTTTTAAATTAGTTTTAACTTTATAAAAATTATAAAGTTACTTTAGGAGAAAAATTAAATTCTTTTGGACACTTTTCCCTAGGCCAAAGATCAAAGCCTTAGGGAACCACCTGTCCTCCGGTACCAAATTTCAACATTGACTGCTAATTTTATCTGGGGTGGGAACAAAGAGAAAAGCAAGTTCCACCTTTCCAAACTCTCAAAGCTGACACGACCAAAAAAGATGGGGGACTGGGGCATCATGGACCTTAAATTGTTTCGCATAGCACTTCTTTGCAAATCCTTATGGAAAGGCGTCTTGGGAGATAGTCTTTGGAGCAAGGCTATCAAATCAAAGTATATGGATAACAGAGATATTTCATTCTGGTATAGGCAAGGGACTATTGGATCCTCCCAGGGATCGCAATTTGGAGAAGCTTTCGAAAAATCGAGCATTTTTTTCTCCAAAATCTGATATGGAGTTTCCAGTCGGGGAAAAAGATCATTATAGGTTTAGATCCCATTACGGGCGGCAATGTGGAAATAACATTTTCACGACAGTTGCTTTGGGCCTTGCAGCAAAGAGGGATCTTTTTCTGGGAGAAGACGATTGCAAGATGGGCGGGATCTATCCCTATATGGAAATCGATGTTGGAGTTGGATCTCCATGATGAACTGGAGACTCAATGGAATCAGATCACTCAATCTATGAGGAACAGGGATATTTTCCAATCAGAGGAGGAGGATAAGCTAATATGGAAGGGATATGGAGGAAGATCAATTGTATATGTAAAGGATATCTATTTTCAGCTTCAGCATTCGAGCTACAATCATCTCGATAGCATTTTCCCGACTTCCTTCTGGAATATAGGTTGCCCCCACAAGATTATTATTTTTGCATGGCTTGTGTTCCACAATAAGATCCTAACATGGGATAATCTTCAAGAAAGGAACTGGAATGGGCTTGCCATATGTCCTTTGTGCAAATCTGGCGAAGAAAACAACTTACATATCTTCCTAATCTATCCTCAATCTCAGGGGATATGGAAAAATTTGGCAGTCCATTTCGTTTCAGCAGGTTCTCTTTTCCCTCCATCATGGAAGCTTTTGAATGGTGGGGTAATATGAAATTAGACTGGAGGCCTATTCCACTATTGACCTTATGGGCCATATGGAAATGGAGGAATCGGGCTCTCTTTCACTCCAGTAAGGAAAATTATGTTTCTATCTATGAGTCCATTCTCTCTCAATACAATGCATGTCATTTCACCAATCATCTCCAGAGATTTGGCGGTAAGAAGACAATCTCCCCGAATCCCTCGGGTGTCCCTCAGGCCGATTTTGATGCGGTGGCCCAAAATGGTTGTTGTGCATGTGGAGTCTATATTATCCCAATGGAAGGTCAGCATATAGACATATTTTGGCATGGAGGTAAAGGAACAAATAACAAAGCAGAGGTAATGGCACTGGCAGGTCTCCTCATTCTCTGTGACTATCTTAACATACAGGATCTACAAATTTTTGGTGATTCAAAGCTTATAATTGATCATGTAAGGTCTATTCACTCCATAAAAAACCACAACCTTTTGGGATGGTTGTCCAGAATAGACTCTATCTGTAACAACCGAAAGGACTATTCTATCTACCATATAGATAGAGAAAAAAACAAAGTTGCAGATTCTCTATCAAAAAAAGGCCTTGCTTCTTAAAGCGAATTCTGGAAGATGAGTATATCAGTGGGGGACAAATTGCACCATATACAGGAATTCATTATGCCGGGTACATAATTCTCCCACTCCTCTCCTCCAATCTGGTATGTACCAAATACCCAGTTCTGTTTTTTTGATATTCTGCTCAGTACTTCATATTGTCTGATCTTGCTTTCTGTTGATAATCCATATAATGCTTCCATCTTATTCTGATCATTTTTATGAAGATTGGTAGTCATGGGCTCTGATTTTGTCATTTCTTTGTAATGTTTTGGATAGCCTTATTCGGTTATCATAACCGTCACATGATGTACTGATTTATATTACACATATTGAATGAATAGTAATCTAGCTTTTTTTGTGCTGAAAAAAAGAGTACAGCTGGAGTACCCATTTAACATCATCAACAAAATCCCTGAATATTTCAAAAACAAAAATTTCAAAATATCTATCATTCAAGTGTTTGAATATTTTTATAATTTAGATTGGTTTTGCAAAGATAAGGTCTTTGCTCACAAGAAAAGCATGCTTTTCAAGGCAGTCCAAACTCTGTTAAGTAAAATAGCAAACTTCTTAAATAAATGTGAGGGTTCAGCCTTGTGGGTTGGCTCGAGTGGTTGAGCATTGTGATTTTTTGGAAGATCATAGGGTCAAGTCCCTAGATTGGCTCGCTAACCACCTTTGTGGATATTATGGGCCTCACTTGACGTCCCCACAGGTTAGATTGTCAAAACTGCAACCAGTCGGTTATCCCTGGGTACCATCCTTGGAATGAAGAGAATTGCCCAGTGGGTTTCCCGAGATGTACATTCCATTATAAAAAATAAATAAATAAATGAATAAATTGCAAGAGTTCATAACAGACAACAGAAGGTGTTGTGTTAATAGTAAATCAAAATCTGTTATTTGTCTTTCCAATGCTGGTTTAAGAAGTTTAATTAGTGATTACATGTAAATTAATGTTCCACCAAGTTTCTGGGAGGGTGGAGTGCAGGAGAATTGAGACATATGTGGGGATATGTGGATCTTGAAAACTGTTAAGTCTGATAAATTCTGAACAAAATATGAAATTCTACTTTCTCATGTGAAGTTTGATGAGGTTGGAACCACTCTCAAACATTCTGAAACAACTAATGGTAATTTTAAAAATTTATGTCAAATGATAGATAAGGTAAGAAAAGTGAGAATAACAACTGAATTTAAAATTTAAGTGAAAGGATAAACAAAGTAAAATAAAGGAGAATGTCAACTGATTTAGACCTTACCATTTATTACAAAGGTCATAGCCTCCCTAAAGCTATATCCTCTATCTTTGTTCTGTCTTAAAGGGGCGAGGGGTGAGCTCAGATGCCCCCCTTTTGAGCGAAACATCCAGATGACTCCTTTTTGGGCAACACATCCCCCACACTGAAGAAACGTTTCCCATGCATTTCTCTGAGTGCAGTTGAAAGAGGGACATGGGGAAACATTTCCCCAACAGCACCTCCTTCGTTCGGAGCATGAAAAACTTGAAAGGCATGCTCCCCACCCTGGGATATGCATCCCCAAGGAACACAGATATAAAGACAATGGGACCTAGGAAGGAGAGTGTTCAATTTCCGCGATCTTGGGTCTAGGTTAGAATCTTACAATCTCTAACGCTACCAAACCAAGAATCTCAACAAGAACTACTTTGCACAGCGGAAAATATAAAGCAATAAATCACATATGCACAAGTATACACAATTTTTAACAGAATTGTACAATAATGCACAACAACAATCTTTGTTATATTAAACCAAATCTGAATAATACAACAGTCTACGTATACAAGATACAATGACAAACGTCGTTGCAACCTCTATGTCGTATCTTGTCCTGCCAGTCCTTCGCTCCCATACTATCCACTAGCTACCCCTTAGTCCTTCAAAGGACAACACATCGAGACTCCAGGAGGGTTGCCACCTAACACTGCTACAAGTCACTTTTGTAGCATGTACACGGGCTGATCTAATATACTCTCTGGGTAGGCCTAATTCCCAAGTTCAAACTGCCAGGCTAGCAGTCACCTTTATCCATCAAGGTATTGCACTTCGGCACCAATATTCACCCAACCTTCAGCTTCTCTTTGTCACTTCAAGATAGCTCGTCTAGGGCTACTTTGGGCTATCAACACTGCCCTCCACCAAACCAATGATGCCCAATACTTCACTATAGATTCTGCTCCTAGGATGGACTTTTCACCTCCACAGAAAGTCCTCCAAATGGCACCTATAGGCTGCAATGTAAACTAATCCAAATCCGATCACAAACTATGACCCAACACAAGACAAAACTCAGTCACAACATACCTTTGACTATTGCTCTAAGCTGAAGTGAATTTTTGTTCCTGACTGTAGTTGGTTAGGGCACCTTCGAACGTTGCAACAGCCCTAACACAGTCACTTACACAGCCCTTTCTTATTGCGGCTTGCCCTTGGAAGACTTCCCTTCATCCACGTTGCTTTCCTAGGCACTTAACCAGCCCTTAAACTCCTCCACACAACTCTGTTTGAGTTGGTTAGGCCTGCGCCTAACCACAACAATCTTCTAGGGTTGTGGCAGCCTTATCTGAGGGTTTGTCCACCCTTTATCACTTCAAACTTGGCCCGGAATTACTCTCCTCTGCCTCGGCCCTCTAAAAAAGCAGCTTAGACATCAATACAGCCATGAAAAGTGCCCAGAAGTGCCCTCTCCTCCTCGTTGGTCTGTCCCTTCTTCTTTCGGCCCAAAACAAAGATTAATTCTCTCCACCAACGAGCTTGTCACTTGTAATGTGTTGCACAAATGGATGCTCTTTAGCCTCCTCTCCACCTTCTATTTATACACTAAATGAAAGGCTCCGCGAATTGATGAAGAGACATGTCCCTTGGACCAAACCTACATGACTTGACTATCCATAATTAATTGTCAACTTCAAAAATTCATATCTTTGTTTTTAGAGCTCTGATTTGAGTGATCTTTGGAGCGTTGAATCGGCATGCCAAACTCTATCACCTCAAATTTTCTCATGCTCAAATTCTTCATGGTTTTGGCCAAACCCCTACCTTGGGTTTCAAGCCCACAAGTGACCCCTGGGGTGCTTTGCCCTTAAAACCCTGAACCCTAGGGCTTGGAGTACCTCCCAAGCTACACATATCAACACTCCCTCTTAGCGGGGAAGGTACTTCCAAAACTAGGAAGTATATCATCATCATCATCACTGCTTGCAACACTTGCCCAACTCCTAGCGCTCACAATCACACCAATCCTTGTTTTGTGAACTATGTCTCTCTTGGAAGTGTCATTGTCACTTCTGGAAGCTCCCTGCTTCTTCTTCTTTCCCTATAACATCTTCCACTCCCTCCATGATTCCTTCTTGGCAATTGTAGGAGCACCATTGGTCCCCACTGACCACACGCTTTTCTTGGACTACAAAGTTTCCCTCTGAATCTGCAAGCTCTCTCTCGTACTCGACTCCCTCTGAGTCTCTGGAACCTAGACCACCTTCTCGAGAAGGTGTTCCTTCTTCTCAAGAACCTGTACCTGCTCCTCTGAAGACTGCACCTGCTTCTCTGGAACCTGCACCTACTTCCCCTGCTTCTTTCCATGATCCACAGGCTTGCTCGTCAACCTGTAGAGACCATGCTCTCTAACTCCGCGTACAATCCCATCGGACTTAGAGCCTCTGGGCCTAAGTCTTACCTTCCAATCCTATAACAAGACCTCAAACCCCTTCCTCTCGATCATCGAGACGAAAATCACACTATATCTGAGTCATGTACAAACAGTACATCCTGAAATCGCATCATACATTCTATCTCCATCCTAAATGGCACAACACCCAATCCATAGATCTCCAACTGACTCTTGTTGCCCAACACCATGTGCAACTTTGAGCCCCATTCAATTAGAGTCTCAAAAACTCCTTGTGACCCTATCATATGCTTCGATGCACCACTATCCACGTACCATCCATCCTCGTCGATAGTACCCTACGAGAAATGAGAGATCATAGCAAAGTCCTCCTCCTTCAATCTCTTGGTAAGATCATCTATCTCAGTAAAAGTGGAAACAATAGCAACCTACTTTCCTTTCTTCTTCTCGTCATCTACCTTCTTCTTCATCAGACATCTCGACGAAAAATGACCCATCTCGCCACAATTGAAACACATGACCTTACTCAAGTCCTTCTGCTTACCCTTCATTTGCGCTGCAAGTGCCACGTCATCATCGAAAGTCTTCTTCTTTAAATGAAAATCCTCATCTCGCAACTCTTCCTGAATGAAGTCGTCCCATAGCCTATTCCAGTCTGGCAACTTCTCTCTGGCAACAATCCCTTTGATGAACGACTTCCATTCCTCAATGAACCCTTTCAAAGCAATCCTCACCATATCTCCATCTGAAATAATCACACCGACGACAGCAAGCTCATCTTTGACTAGAGACAATCTCATCAGGTATGAAGTCACGCCATCACCCTTTATAATCTTAGCAGACTTCAACTTATCCTCCAATACCAACACCCGGTTCTTGTTCTTATTCTGGAACAAATTTTGAGGAGCCATCCACATCTCATATGTGGTGTTCTTCCCAGACAAATGAGGTATTAGGGCATCCTTCACACCATCAAGGATGATCAATCTCGCCCTCATATCCAAATCTTCATACACTTCCAGCTCCTTCAAGTCAATTGGCTTCTTAATGGCTTTCTCAACGAACTCCCAGATCCAATTGACCTACAAGACGAACTTGATCATTTCCTTCAATGGACCCGATTCTAGCCTGCAACTTCGACATTGTTACCTACAATGTGACCAACTCCCTCTTAAGTTGTACTTCATTGTGCACAACTCTGATTCACTAACTTCCAAAGTAACTTAGCCATGCTCTGATACCACTGATACCATGTTGAAATTCCACGATCTTGGATCTAGGTTAGAATCTTAGAATCTTTGATGCTACCAAACCAAGAATCTCAACAAGAACTACTTTGCACAGCGGAAAATATAAAGCAATAAATTACATATTCAGAAGTATACACAATTTTTAACAAAATTGTACAATAATGTACAACCCCAATCTTCATTATATCAAACCAAATCTGAATAATACAACAGTCTATGGTATACAAGATACAATGATAAACATCGTTGCAACTTCTATATTGTATCTTGTCCTGCTGGTCCTTCGCTCCTATACTGCTCACTAGCTGCCCCTTAATCCTTCAAAGATACTGCTCACTAGCTGCCCCTTAAACCTTCAAAGGACAACACATCAAGACTCAAGGAGGGTTGCCCCCTAAAACTGCTACAAGTCACCTTTGTAGCATGTACACGGGAAGATCTAATCTACTCTCTGGGTAGGCATAATTCCATCAAAGTGTTGCACTTCGGCACCAATCTTCACCCAACCTTCAGCTCCTCTTTGTCACTTCAAGATAGCTCGTCTAGGGCTACTTTGGGCTATCAACACGCTGCCCTCCACCAAACCAATGATGCCCAATATTTCACTATAGATTCTGCTCCTAGGATGGACTTTTCACCTCCATGGAAAACCCTCCAAATGGCACCTACAGGCTGCAATTTAAACTGATCCAAATCCAGTCACAAACTATGACCCAACACAAGAAAAAAACTTAGTCAAAGCATACCTTTGACTACTGCTCTACGCTGAAGTGAACTATTGTTCTTGACTGTGGCTGGTTAGGGCACCCTGGAATGCTACAACAGCCCTAACACAGTCACTTACATAGCCCTTTCTTATGTCATATCTTGTCCTACTGGTCTTTCGCTCTCGTACTGCTCACTAGCTACCCCTTAGTCCTTCAAAGGACACCAGATCAAGACTCTAGGAGGGCTGCCACCTAACACTGCTACAAGTCACTTTTGTAGCATGTACATGGGCTGATCTAATCTGCTCTCTGGGTAGGCATAATTCCTGAGCTCCAAACTGCCAGGCTAGCAGTCACCTTTGTCCATCAAGGTGCTACACTTCGGCACCAATATTCACCCAACTTTCAGCTCCTCTTTGTCACTTCAAGATAGCTCGTCGAGGGCTACATTGAGCTATCAACACGCTGCCCTCCACCAGACCAATGATGCCCAATACTTCACTGTAGATTCTGCTCCTAAGATGGACTTTTCACCTCCACGGAAAGTCTTCCAAATGGCACCTACAGGCTGCAATGTAAACTGATCCAAATCCGGTCACAAACCATGACCCAACACAAGACAAAACTCAGTCAAAACATACCTTTGACTGCTGCTCTAAGCTGAAGTGAACTGTTGTTCCTGACTGTGGTTGGTTAGGGCACCTTGGAACGCTGCAACAGCCCTAACACAGTCACTTACACAGTCCTTTCTTACTGCGGCCTGCTCTTGGAAGACTTCCCTTCATCCAAGCTGCTTTCCTGGGCACTAAAACAGCCCTCAAACTCCTCCGCGCAGCTCTGTTTGAGTTGGTTAGCGCTGCAGCAGCCTTATCTGAGGGTCTGTCCACCCTTTATCACTTCAGACTTGGCCCAGAATTACTCTCCTCTGCCTCGGCCCTCTAACACAGCAGCTTAGACATCAATACAGCCATGAAAAGTGCCCAGAAGTGCCCTCTCCTCCTCGCTGGTCTGTCCCTTCTTCCTGCGGTCCAAAACAGAGATTAATTCTCTCCTCCAACGAACTTGTCACTTGTAAATTTGTAATGTGTTGCACAAATGGATGCTCTTTAGCCTCCTCTCCACCTTCTATTTATAGACTAAATGAAGGGCTCCATGAATTGATGAAGAGACATGTCTCTTGGACCAAGCCTACATGACTTGACTGTCCATAATTAATTGCCAACTTCAAAAATTCATATCTTCGTTTCTAGAGCTCCGATTTGAGTGATCTTTGAACCGTTGGATTTGAGTAATCTTTGAACTGTTGGAATTGGCATGCCAAGCTCTATCACCTCAAATTTTCTCATGCTCAAATTCTTCATAGTTTTGGCCCAAATCCCGATAGGTGCAAAACCACTACTTTGGGTTCCAAGCCCACAAGTGACCATTGTGGTGCTTTGCCCTCCAAACCCTGAACCCTAGGACTTGGAGTACCTCCCAAGCTACACAAATCGACAGAGGGTGAGTTGTACTTTGAATTGCAACACCGTATAATCTGCTTCTCAAACATCTTGACAGGCGGCTGTATGGCTGGTGCCAAAGAAGCCATAGAACTGTTAAAACAGAGGCCTTTACCAGAGATTCTCTGGTCAAAAAAGAGAAACTAGTGAACAGGAAAAGGCATATTTATACAGCTGATCATTTTTCGCAAACTTTCTGAATGTTATTAACTGAAACACATTCCATGCATGTCTCCTTTTATTTTTGCTAATAAAGTGTATATATATAGAAGCGATCCGGTACAGGTTACAAAAATGGGATTTCCATCTATCCTCAGATTCGCTCATAAATTTCATAAAGCAAAATACTTGTCCGCTGGTACATTTCCTAACAATACCTACTGTTTCATAACGTTCATAATATTCCCCTGGGCCAACATCATCATACAAAAAGCAAAAACAGTAATTCGTTGAATCTAACAGAAATAATTCTGAAACTTCTAGACCAAAATTGCAAAATTCGTTTCTTGCTGAAAGAACTTATCTGGTAACTACAATTCCTCTTGGTTGCTGATGCATAGCCATACTATCTGCAGCTCTTTCTGGGTGGCATACTGAGGTAGTAGACGAGCTTGGTCTTCATTGAAGATTGCGGTATGCATGTTGGTGATGTCCCCTTGAATCTGACGGTGATGTGAACCATCAAACCCTTTGTCCACTGAAAAGCCTGCTACAGATGTCCAGATTGCTGATCTTCATCTCTGCAAATTGCTTGTGTGAGTGCTATGCATTGCATTCCTGGGACTTCCCAATTTCAACTCCAGGCTGTGAATGACCACAAAAACCTGGCGCCATTTCTCAAAATTCAGCTCCATGCTATCATCAACAGCATCCTTACATTCGCTAATGATTTTCTCCACGCCCTCTGATTACTTTTTCCATGGCTTCTAGCCTCATTCCTACAGCTGATACACTGCCCCGCCTCTTGTCAAGGCTTCACTTGGTCGTTCACGGTCCCCGGCGTTGGCCCTACATCTAATTCACTGGATGTATCCATGTCAATGTTCAACTTTCCATCTTTCACGCAACGGTAAATATCTAGCAGAACGGAGGATTTTTCATTCGAATCGACATATATTTCTAAGAAACTTTTTTCTGACATCCTAAGAATGTGTCGAAAATGCATCTTTGTTTTCAAGAACCCCATTGACTCCAGTGCCTTTATTACTCTACACCGAGGAATCACCCTCTTCTCCAAACTGAGTTGAAACAAAAGTGGATCCTTATCGAAATCAGCCAATGTAAGTCCTGCAAATTTGACCAAAAAATCCACATGATGCTTCAAATTTTCCTCTGTAAGCAACAGAATATTCGGTCGCCGCCTTAATATCTCCCAAATTTGCTTTTTTGAGAAACCTAAACTATTCAAACAACGTAGCCTTCTATCCATATTTTCTTTCCCTGCCCAGGAAATAACATGCAAAAAACGAGCAAACATCTTTGATCCCTTGGGACGCCCAAAATCCTCAGCATGTTTAAATAACTCTAAAACCTTTTCCTCTGAAGATGTGAGCAAAGCAGGCACCCTCCCCACTAATTCTGATAATTCTTGACCCTTAACACCTAATCTTTGCAAAAGTGAAAACTTGGAAATAAGCTTGTCTTCTGCAGTTTCAAATACCTTTGCACGGGCAAGAAGTAGTTTGCAGATATCCTCTTGATTCATGTAAGCCCCAAGGAGAGTGAACTTAGCCTGTATGTTTCTACGAAACAAGAACGCGGGGCTGTTAAGGACCACCCTTCGAATGTGGGGAAGGTTGGTCAAACCACAGCCTTTTAGCAACTCCAAAACTTCTTTCATATTCCGGGTCGACTTTGCATCAAGGTATTTCCTGTTATGCCTAAAGGCTTTCGCAATTTCTTCAGGTTTTAAACCGCAATTGTTGATAAGAAAATCAGAGACAACCCCACTGCGTAGTGAAGTTGTTGATGATGGTGATATTTCGGTGCAGAAATTGGAGAATGTTACATGAAATTGGGCGGTAAATGCAAATGCAAGAGCAGAGGTTGCCTTTGATAATGTGTATTGGTTAGTTATCACTCGTTTCAGGATCATCATCGCAGAAGGAGGCGATAAGAATCAATTACTTGGACAGAACGCCGCAAGAACGAGACGAGATAGCCTTCCAGAGAAGGTTGGAGAGCGCAGCGAGAACACGGGGGTATAGGGTTAGATTTTTATTAGGGTTTGGTGGCTGCCACAAGCACATCATGGTCACATGGACAGGCCTGCCGCCTCAGATTATGGTCAGATTATGGTCATAGGAGGAGTGGTCTATATTGTCATTTTTCGGAGATTTCGATAACGGACGCCGGAAGAAATTGAGGTTAAATCTTGATTTGTTGCAGTGAAAATGGTTTTTAACTGTATATTTGCATTCAGCGCTTTAAATTCCTGGAACGCTTTGATTGCGCAGAAACTAGCTATTAAACTTGCAATTCCAATAAATTGCTACCGGATTTTCACTAGAAAAACCCAGTGAAAGACTTTCAAAAAGTGACATTATAGAGAACTTCATGGTTGTTTTTATATGTATAAAACTCCACTTCCACAGGAAAAATTCAACATAAGCTTAAGAGTATAAATGGACACAATGGTCACTATTTTATTTTTGTAATGAGAGGAATTGGTAAGTGGATTGAGTAAAATGAAATTATAATATTATTTTATTTTTGTAATGAGAGGAATTGGTAAGTGGATTGGGCTAGTACCTCTATCACATGGGCTGATTCCATTATTTTTGGGGTTTATAACTTGTCTTTATTTTTATAGAATAATTGATTTAATGTGATATGAATATTGCATTTTTGAGTTTACATAATATTTTATATCATGGTTATCGCTTTTTAATTTATACTATAATAGTATTTTAAATTATTATTAATAGAGATCTAACTCTTGTCCATAACTTTGATCGCTGCTGGAGCGCGCGATCCCTAGCCTCCTGCTGCTGCTGCCCGTCCGCCTCAGCCTGGGCTGCGAGGCCTTCCTTGGGCCTTGGCAGCCATGGCATCGCTGACACCCCCCCCTGGAGACGCAGAGAAAGCCTTCTCTGCCCTGGTAAGATCCCTCCCTCCTGCTAGACCTAAACATTCAATCTCGAAATTTGTCAAGAAATTGGATATAATCCAAGAAGTGCAGCTGCCTCCATCCCTTCCTCGTATGGCGGCCTTATCTCTTGCGGAAAAAGGGCTCATAGGACAGTTCACAGGATTGTGGCCTTCACCAAAAACTGTGCAACGATGGGTGGAACGAAATTGGACCGATAAAACTCAGGGAAAGATCTCGATTCGTTTCTGCGGCAAAGGTTATTACACATTCCACTTTGAAACCAAAGAAGACAAAGATCTGATCTTTAGGAATGGGCCCTACTTCATGGATTCACGAGGGCTGTATCTCAATAAATGGACCCCAGATTTTGATCCCGAGCTCGATATCCCCAGTGCTGTTCCAGTCTGGGTCCGCCTCCCTCATCTGCCCCTGCACTGTTGGGGAGACGAATCCGTCAAAGCTATTGGAAATGCTGTTGGGAAATACATTGATAGAAGTGAACCAAAAGACAACATGCAAGCTTGTGCAAGGATCTGTGTCGAAGTAGATCTTGGGAAAGGCCTGCCGGAGGCCATCAAGTTAAAGGTAGATGAGTGGAGCTACATTCAGCAACTTGACTACGAGCAAATCCCCTTTAAATGCAAGGTCTGTCATGAATATGGCCATTTCGCCAACAGATGCTCTAAGACTACCAACCTGGAATCAGAAGACCGTGGAGACCAATGGGAAACTGTCAAAAAAAAGAAAGCAGCCCCCCCATCCAAACCTGCTCTATCTGCTGATATTCCTGGATCTTCATCCCTCCCTCCCAACCCCCCCATTTCCTCTCCTCGGCCAAATCCCCCTCTTGCCCCTTCCTCTCCCTCATCATCTAACCCCTTTCTTATTCTTTCTTCCGAAGAAACTCTCCCTGAAAATCTGTCTGAAACTTCCAATATTCCATCCCTATCTCAGCCAGCCTTGGATCCTCCCCCTCCCAGAACAACAAGAAGTTCTTCCAAGGATGTCGGTGCCTCTAGTGATCTTCATAAGAAATTAGGACCAGGACGGAAAACATCAAAGCAAATCCGTGAAGAAAACATTCAAAAAGACATAGCTCTTGGGCTTCAAACGCCAATGGACTCCTTCCTTGCAGGAACTAAAGAGGCAGAGCCATCAGGGAAAGATCATGAGAGGCGAGCACCTCTTCGAACAAATGTTCCATGATGAATCTTTTATCATGGAACAGTAGGGGATTGGGGCACCCCTCCAAATTATCTGCCCTTCGAGATCTGATTCATTCAGATCGGCCTGATATAATTCTTCTTCAAGAAACCAAACAGAACCAAAATGACATGCAGAAAATTGTGGATGGTCAAAAAAATTTTTTAGGAATTTGCAACGATTCAAGAGGAGCTTCAGGAGGAGTTGCGATCATGTGGAGCAGGCATCACTGGGACTGTAAGTCTTTTTCCCTTAACCCAAACTGGTTAAAAATCAATTTAGTCAATAAAGATGAGAGCTGTGATATCATTGTTTACAACGTTTATATCCCCAATCAATTCAGAGAAAAGGAACAATGTTGGGAGGAATTGAGGGAAGACATGGATAAGGAACAAAACACAAATGTTATCCTTGCTGGGGATCTTAACTTAATTCTCCATGCCAATGAAAAAAGAGGAGGCAATTTTCTCCCCGACCCCTTCAGAAGTCAGCTGGAAGAAATAATGTCTGATCATGAGTTGATGGACATTATACCCAAAAATCGAAAATTTACTTGGAACAACAGGAGGTTAGGTCCTGGCAACATCATGGAAAGACTAGACAGAATCCTAGTCAATATATCCTTGCTGTCCACCTTTGCCTCTGCCCAATCCATTATCCTCAGCTCCTCTGCCTCAGACCACTTCCCTGTCTTGCTATCGTTGGAATCCAATGCTCCTCTTGGGCCAATTCCTTTCAGATACAATCCCCTCTGGAGAAATAACGCTGTGGTAAGTGACATTATAGAAGAAACGTGGAAGCAGCATATTGAAGGCTCCCCCAGCTTCATATGGGAAATGAAAATAAAAAAAACAAGGAAAGCTCTAAAAGACTGGGCCAAAACCAGCTATAAAGAGCCAGAAAGAGTCAAAAAAAATTTACAGCAAGAATTGGATAAAATTCAAATTCAAATAGAGCAGCAAGGGCTCACGGCTCAGCTAAAAAAAGAGGAGTGGGAAGCGCAAGGACAATTAATGCGCATTAAGAGAGAGGAGGAAACCAAATGGAGAACCAAGTCAAGACAATTGTGGCTTAAAGAAGGAGATAAGAACACGGCCTATTTTCATAAGCAGGCTACCGTCAGAATGATCAGGAACAATGTCACCTCGATAACAGATGGCAATGGAAGCCAGCATACTGATCAAGAAGCTATCAAAAGAGCAGCCTCCCTCCACTATAAAAATCTGCTCTCGGAATGCCATGAAGAACCCGATTACGCTGACATGCTCCAGCATATTCCTACAGGAATATCTCATGAGATGAACGCTAATCTGAACCAAGAAATCACAGAGGAAGAAGTCAAGAAAACCATCTGGACCTTGCAGCCGGACAAATCTCCAGGTCCAGACGGGTTTCCAATTAACTTCTATAGAGATTTCTGGTATCTCATCAAAAAAGACCTTGTTAAGATGCTAAGGGGAATTCAAAGGAAGAAAAAAATGGGGGGATTCACCAATGCCACCTTTCTTGCTCTTATCCCCAAGGAAACTCGGCCAACTTCCTTTTCAAGGTTTCGTCCCATATCTCTATGCAACACTTCTTATAAAAATTTTGCAAAGATCATAGCATCCAGGCTTCAGCCTCTCCTTCCCTCTCTCATTTCTGAAAACCAAGGAGGTTTTCTCTCCAATAGACAAATCCATGATTCTATAATCCTTGTTCAAGAAGCCATCCATTCGAGCATTACCAGACAAGACAAAGGATTTGTCCTCAAGCTTGACTTAGCAAACGCTTTTGACCGAGTAAGGCATACTTTCTTGTTTGCGGTCCTGAGGAAAATCGGATTTAGTCCATCTTTCATCAGCACCATTGCTGCCTGCATCTCTGAACCGTGGATCTCTCCATTGATCAATGGGCGAACTTGTGACGCCTTCCAATCAACCAAAGGGTTAAGGCAAGGCTGCCCTCTATCCCCCTACCTCTTTATCTTGATGGCGGATTCATTTAGCAGAGCGCTTGACTATAACAGAAGAGCAGGTCTCATCTCTGGCATCAAATATGGGAATGGAGTCAAGAATATTAATCACTCCCAATTCGCTGACGATACCCTTCTGATAGGGGGTGCTTCCTCTACAATTGCAAAAAGATTCAAAGTCCTTCTTGATCAATTTATGGAGTGCTCTGGGGGAGAGATCAATTATCAGAAAAGTTGCATTTACAGTTGGAATATTTCCTCTCAAACTGCTCACAGCATTGCCAATATCTTTGGTGTCGCCTACAAAACCAATTGGGACCATTTCACCTATCTTGGCATGCCGGTGAGTATGGGATCACTCAAAGCTAATACTTGGAATGAAATTCTGGATAAAGTCAAGAGGAAGATACATCAATGGGGAACTCAATGGCTCAACCCGGCAGGCAGAATTATTCTTCTAAAATCAGGTATTTCCTCTCTCCCTCTTTATAGATTCACTCTCTACCAAGCCCCTGCATCCTTTCATTACAAGCTGGAATCTGCAATCAGAAATTTTCTATGGCAAGGAGGCAAGAAAGAGAAAAACAAGTTCAATCTTGTCAACTGGAAAAGTGTAACTCAATCCCTGGAAAGAGGAGGGCTGGGAATTAGATCTCCCAAACTCCTAAATTTGGCCTTTGGAATCAAAACTGCTTGGCGACTAATTTCTGAACCCAACGCATGGTGGAAACAGGTCCTTGAGTGTAAATACCTGAGCAGCAAAAGGCAAAACATTCTGGACTCTGATGTTCCCACAAGAGAGGCTACCAAAATCTGGCAGTTATGTAAGAAAGCCATTCCTCATCTTAAGCAGAACACTTCGAAGGTCCCAAGAGGAGGAGACTCTATTGATCTTGCCACAAACAAAATAATGGGACTCCCTCCCTTGATCACAATTGAAGAAACTATTCCCATCATCCATCATCTTAATTGCAAAGGCATTCAAAAGCTTCACCAAATTTCGAAATGGGATGACAATAATGGTGCATGGATCGGGTGGGAATTCCCTCCCATCCCCCCTATGCTTGATCCAAGCCTCAAATTCCTTCAATCCAACCTTCAGAATCGAGCTCCCATCAGAAGAGGAGCAATAGACGGATTTAGATGGGATCCCACGGGCTCCAACTACTCCATCAAATCTGGATATCAGTATATCAGCAATGAAATTCATCACATTCCTATTTGGAATCACTGGCGGTTAATATGGAAATCGGAGGCCATCCCCAAAGTCAAATTCTTCAATTGGTTGCTGCTTAAAGGGAAAGTTCTCACGGCTGAAAACTTAAAAAAAAGAGGAATCAGTGGACCCTCAAGATGCCCAAACTGTTGTTTAGCTGAGGAATCTATTCAGCACCTGTTTCTGGACTGTCCCTTTGCCAAACAATGCTGGATTAATTTGTCTTCCCTAGGCAACATATCTTGGCAACCTCATCAAAGCATTCCTGAAACAATCCATGCATGGAAGAGAAATAGCCCTTGGAAAAAGAATGGAAGCAAGATAGTAAAAATGATTTGGGCCATTCTCCCTCTTAACCTTCTATGGAAAATATGGCTCGCAAGAAACAAGAAAATATTCCAAAACAAGGAAAGCAATCCAAGGGTGACCTGCAACAAAGCTCACACTCTGGCACAAGAGACAATAGCAGCAAATTACAAGGAGAGTCTTCAAGCAGCAGACTACTCGGTTGAAGAAAGAACAGTGCTCAGACATATTCTTGATAGACCGGGACAGTCCCAAAAAGCCAAAGCCTCCAGCAATCAGAAACAAGTCAAGTTGAAAGCTTGGGAGATTAGGCTTTCAGAAAGTGATCTTAATAATTGGAAACAAAAGAGTAAACTTCCAACTCTGCATTTCGATGGAGCATCCAAATCCAATCCTGGACAAGCAGGTGCGGGAGGTGTGATCTCTAATGAACATGGTGAGGCCATTTGTAGCTATGAATGGAGCCTGGGAAGGAAATCCAATAACATAGCTGAAGCTCTAGCCCTTTACCAGGGCTTAGTTCAATTAAAAAGATTGGGAATCAGGAAAGCTCTGGTGTTTGGAGACTCCTCAATTATTATCAGGCTCATGAACTCCAATCTCTGTTCCCCCAACAGGAGTCTTCAGCAGCATATTGACCGATCTAAAATGCTTTCTGACAGCTTTGAAGAGGTCAAATTCTACCATCTTCTCCGCAATCGAAATGCCCAAGCAGACCAACATGCCAATATAGCAGTTGGGAAACAGGAAGGGACTTTAAGTTGTAAAGGAAAAGAGGAATTTTTTCCCCTGCCATGAATCAAAAAAATCCTTTTTCGGGCCTGCTTCGCACATCCACTTGCGCGGTGGGCGTACCTCTCCCTGCCCGAGAAATCACGCCAAACATCGGTCAGCCTCCAGACTGTCGTATCAACACCTCGAAGAAGGGAACTCTGGGCCTCGCAGCCAGAGTTAATCAGCTGAATGATGGCATCAGATATGGTCGCGCTGAATCTTGCGATTCTCTGAAGGATTTGGAGCAGGATCTCATGAAGCTCGTGATCCCGAACCAGAGCTGGGCTTTCCCCTATTTTCCAAGCTGCGTTACAAATAGCACCTCCACCGATCATCACGGGGCCAAGCACTCACCTCAACTCGCTCTCTGTTGCAGTATCAGAAGGATCGTTGCCCCCTGGTATAGCTTCTCTGTTACTGATTGTGCCTCTTTATTCTTTCTAACTGTGTTTGTCACTCAGGTTTTGCTCCAGCACAGCAGAGTGGTCAAAGCTAACTCACTCGCGGCAAGTCTCGCTCGGCTCTGGTCGCTCTCCGTTCGCTCCTCCCCCTTCGATCCCCCTCCTCCCTCGGTTCTTCGCTCTCATACCTTCAACCTCCAGCTCTCATCCATCGTCCTCTCTTGGTATCTCCTTAATTCTTCTGCCCCCGGCTCCTTCCTGTTCCTCCCTTGCTCCGAGTCTTCCTACTCCCTTAATCCCCTCAGCGCCCTTGACTCATTAATCACATCCCTCCCGCCTCGTATGCGAACTCCGTATCTCAAGGAGCAACCTGCCCCTCTCATTAAGGCTCCCTCTGCAGAATTGTGGTCTGCGGATTTCTCCTGTCCTTGTTCAGTATCTCAACAGACCTCACCTACTCTGGTCCCCCATATTCATTGCTATTCCTCCTGCACCAACCACCTATTCTGCAATATCCCTCCTTCTATGGCGCGCAGCGAAGACTGTTTCCACTGCGCCGACCTGCAAGCGGAGTTGGAGGAAATCAGAACTCAGCAGTCCATTCTTGACAGAAAGCAGACTCTAATGAAAGGTGTTCTTGAAGAGCATGACAGACAGCTAAAAGAACAAAGCCAGAGGCTCTTCGAGCAGGATAGAATCAATACCGAGAAATACAAGGCGGAGATTCAACTTTTTATGCATAAGGCAGCCTCTCTGGAAGAACAATTCAGACTCCTAACAAACCGATGTGGACACGCAGAGGAATCAATTACCATTCTGCGTTACATGATGGACAAACTCACCAAAGGGGCAGGTTCAAGCTCCTCTAGTGTCAAAAAAGAAGGCAAGGAGGAAAACCCGGAAGAATCAACGGCTCGCCAGATTCAGCACATAATGATCGATTAATGTATCACAAATGCATTTTCTTGTCATCATCCTTTGTTAGAATTTACAGTAGTCTTGTTTTTAGAGGTAGCAATCAAAGCAAGTCAAGGAACAAGGGGGTCGTCTCTTTTTGTAAACCCCTTGACTCCTCTTCACCTTGCATAACTTATGTAGCAGAGGATTTGAAATCCTCCTTTTTTCCAATATAATACATAGCAACCGACTCTTTCAAAAAAAAAAAATAGAGATCTAACTCTAAATTAATGGGTTGGGAGGGATCAAATCTCTTAAAATGCAAACATTTTTTCAAATTATTAATTCAAAATTATTTAATTTAAAAATATTAATATTAATATTAATATTTTAGTATTAATATTAGACTAATGATGTTTTTTACATGTCATGATAACAAAATTTATAATAAAACTAAATCAAATTAATATTTTCAAATATTACAACTTTGGCATGGAAATATTTATTTCTTTAAAGATTTTAATATATCCATACGATATGATTTTTCTTTTAAATATTCATAGGATATGATATTGTTACTTTCATTTATGTTTTGGGCCGATATTATTTTTATTATTATTATTATTTTACTAGAGACGTGAAATACTTACACATATTTTCATATTAGGTTGTAGAATGCGCTTCTCGACACAATTATTAATTATAAAAAGAATTAATATATCACTTTATAGTTATAGAACATTGATAGGTATCAAAACACTTATCTTATGATACATCTCATAGTTTCAAAATTACAAAAAAAGAAACAAAAAAACAGTAATTAGCATAGATTCATCTTAAATCTCGATCTACCAAGCTTGGAGAGGGATCAACTCTGGAGTTAAAATAAATCTAAACTGATACTCTCGGATTCCATAATGTATTTCCTTAAGACTTTAAATAGGCTTCATCATAACAAACACCATGAGCTACGCAATGCCATGGACTTGTACACCACTCTAATTTTATAGTTTAATTTGACTTTATAATTTTATAGCTAAAATCATAATTATTAATTTTCTCATTTAATTTATATAATTTGCATTATTATTATTACTAGCAATTGCAACACATGCTGCAAAGGAAACGTCGTAAGGTGGTAGCATAGGAAAGAGTAGCATTGAAGAAAGTAAAAAATTTATGCAATTTTGTTTTTTTACTAGCATTTGTTTGAGAAAAACTTTGAAATTTAAACTTTGCAAAATTGAGCTACAACAATTAGGAAGCACTGTAGTTTGAGGAATCTCACCAATATTTGTTTTTCGTAAGAATGTTCATTGATAGTGTGTGTTTCTTCATAATATCTCTAGTATGTACATGCCAACTGCAAAAACTAACACAGTTGTGTGTTCTCTTGTGGTACAAGGGCACATCGCTGCTATGGTGCCACCAATAGGTAGATGGAAGGAAAAATGGAACCGAATCCTGAAAGGTCTAGAATGAAAGCATTAGAAACACTATAGTTAGAAGCCCAAGCCATGCATTAAAAGCATATTGCATTCACCAAAGTCTTCAACACAAAATCCTTGTGATAGAGATTGCAGTTTACAAACACCTTATGAACAAAGTGAAATGTCAAGGTTAATGTTAAACAACATCCAAGTACGTAGATTTTCACAGTTCGACATAGTTCAAGTAAGATTTCTGGATTTAAATTGTGTCAATGTTTATAAACAAATTAGAGGCTTCTTGGTAATTGATGTGCAGTATGAGCCTCCAATCATATTGTTTTATGTTAAACAACTTTATGTAATAGTTATCCATAGTACTAATTCCTCTAATGATTAATGCACTTTATTAATGGCATAACAATGTATCACTATGGTAGGTTGTACTTTGTAAGAGACTACTATGAAGTCTAAGTATGGTATATAATTATGATGTTTACGCTAGTGGGTTAAGCATTTCATGAGAAGGAATTTTTTTTGGATTTCGAAGTTTCAATGATTGTTGACTATGGGTTTCATTTTGTAATAGTTTTTAATGTATGCAGTTTCCTCACTAACTACAATGGTGTATATGACAATGTAGTACCAAAGAAAAGTTTTGACATTTACATTACGGTGCCACTTTTTTGTGCATTTGTTCATACTTTTTATCTGGAGTTGAGCAATAGACTTCTAAGATGGCCTTTCTGTCAATTTCACTCATGAAAAGGCTTATGATAAACCTTATTTCTCTGTACAAATTAATAGGTTACAGACACATGCTTGTATGGAGCCTTATATTATTGTAGCTAACATGCAGTTGAGTTATATGCATCCCATCTTCAAGATATTGCAACCACATTTGTGTTACAATGTGGAATTTAATGCATTGACTTGCCAAAGCTTGATAAATGGTGGAGGAGTAGCTGAATCTTGTTTTACACTGAACAAGTACTCCATGGAGTTAATTGCACCTGGTTATGACAGAAAATTGCACTCTGACAATGAGCCTCATAGTACTAATCCAAATTTACATTCAATATACATAAATTACAAACTGGCGGAGATTAAAAAATTGCTTTACGACAAAGTCAATCAAAGCACTGTGCAAACTTACTGCTACAAAATCTGAATGAAATGTGTGCATTGATATTGTGGTGATTTGGAGCTACTGCCACACCATAATACAAACATAATTGCAAGTTAATTTGTTTTTATCATAAAACACATGGTAATGTTCCAATTTGTTTGGACTCTGGAGTATACACTATAAATGCAAGTCCTTATTTTTTTATAAAAATATATTTATTATGATCCAGTGATTAAATAACTCATGATCATACTAATAACCCTAACTTTACACTCAATAATAAACATAAAAGTTATACTACAAATTAACAGAGTTCAAAAAATTTCATATACCACATTACTTGTATTACATAAGTTTGATTTAAAGAACATACAAAACATGCATAAATATCATGGTGAGTTGGAGCTCTTGCCACAACATAATACAATATAATTGCAAGTCAGTTTGTTTTTATCATAAAATACACAGTGGTGGTTCAATCAGTTTGGAATATTATTGAACATTTAAATTCTATTATCCTCTATCTACTTGGCACTGCTAAACAAATAAGCTAGCAACCAAAATATGCAATAGCACCCAACAAAAATTAACAATGATATAGATAACTGGGGTGTTATTTCACTATTGTCGGCCTACTCATTTTGTTATTACGAGGCCTTAGCATATAAGGCTATTATCCAGATTGATTAATATTACTATCTCATGCCACTGTCAATTTTCATAAAACAATTGAAACACCAACTTACTGAATTTCAATTCCTCAACACACCTATGGAAGCCATAACAACAATGAAGACATCCTCACAAATAGTAAGAATCAAACAAGGTAAGATAGCTATCATTATGAAAAGAGATGAAATAAGGTAATGACCCACATCATGGAAGAGAAGTTAACTCATTAGCAAATGGCAATATACATTGCATTTTATGTTTTTTGGTCATCATCACCATTTACTACGAATCTCCTTCATCCATTGAAGACACTGAAAACTAACAAAACCCAACTATCGTTGGTACCACAATACTTGCTAAGGTTTTGCAAATCGGGTAGCAAGATAAATGAGCTTGACTATAGAGAAAATCTACATGGTTAAATGCACTTGAGCCAAAGATGTTTTGGGATGGGTAGCCTTCCCAAGTAGTCATGGTTACTAGGTGCAAGTCTTGGAATTGATGAGTGATGAGCATCACATGATGCATGTTGGTACCATTCCATTGCCATCTTTTTCTTCTAGAAACACCATCATTTGTCTAGCTTTTTCTTCCATAGACCCCTCATATCCATCGAAATTGATTAATTAATAGCATTATAGTTGTTAATTAACATTAGAGTTAATTTATGAATTTTTATGTTAGAAATTAGGAATTTTCAACAAAAAGATTACAAGAAGTCATAACATCCTGTAAATGGTTTATCATTTGACACGTGGCATGACAGGCAAGCCAAACCAATGGATAGGAATGAGATCCGCAATGTACATGCATGGTGAAAAATCGATTCAACAGCAAATCAAAAGCTCCTGGTTATGCGGTCAACACTGGTCAAACCCCAGCCTTTTGGTTACAAAGGCAGCAAAAAGCCATGGTTTCCCAAACCGGTTTCGTTTTGTTTTTGGAAATCGGTTTAGATTAGAAATGACCAAAATCACTCCATTGTAAAAGCAGAAACATCTGCTTAATGAATGTACATTCGATTTAGATAGGAGGCAAGCAGATAAAGACGGCGTATTATTTTGTTTTCAAGAACAGTTACGATTATTATCTCTGTGTATTGTTTGAGAACATAACTCTTGTACGTGATTGCAATCTTTGGAACTTAATTACAGTTACCGTGTTACTCCAATAGCGTTTATGCGTTAATACTCTCGTTGCTTGAGGTTACTTCAGTGTGTCATTGAAGCGTGGATGGGCACTGTTAGTTTCATTTCCTTAGTAGTTTTGAATTTGAGTAGTGTGCATAGTGTTAAGTGTTATTTCCATGCTTATGATTTTATCGATTTGACTAAAAATTCTTGCAAATGGTATTTATGGTGATAGCTTAAAATATTTGATTGTTAGATTATTGAACTATATCTTGTAAGAGATTTGATCCATCGTTAGATTTTAAAGCATCTCCATAGACTCTGTTTTCATGCATTTAAAATTCAGTGTGCTTTTGATTTTTCATGAATGCTTAAGTGTTAACTAGACAGAGCTTTTGTGCATAGCATCCTTGTAAGAGGATTAAAATCTTAGTCTAGCAATACGTTGTACCTCTAGGACAGTTAGATAAATTAGGTGATTTGAGTGTTAAGGTGAGAGGAAACATATCTTAACCTCCTGTAAAGGAGTGTTGTAGCCTGTCACAGTAAACACTTAGTTAGGAATCCTTTACGTCTATAGACTTTAGACACGTGCCTCTAAGTTTACCTCCCTTGGTTGATAATAAATCTAGTCTAATCTAGCACCTAGATTGGCACTACATTTTTCGCGTTGCCGGGGAGGCTGGTTAGAGGATTCGAAAAAAAATAAAAAATAATAATAATAATAATAATTATAATATAAATAATAATAATAATTAATAATATAATAATAATAATATAATATATAATTAAATTAAATAAACAAAAACACAACATAGATTTGATTGTCACTTTAGAAGTCATGTTTACTTATGCCTAGATCTAGAGATAATAAAGGTAGATTCACAAAAACCTCCCATCAAAAAACTAACCTACCACCAGGAGCAGACCCTTTGGGAAAGACTGAACACACAGTACCAGCTGAGGAAATCACCATAAAAAAATTAGAGGATAAACATAAATCAGGCCAAAGACTTACACTTATTGAGAGACAAATCCTATTGGCACACGAATCTCAGAAGAAACATCTCCCTGAATCTTCTACAAAGAGAGAAAGTAGAAAAATAACTCAACAATCTCTAGAACAACTCTTTGGAGCGAGTGATACTCAACAAGCAATCAAATCACCAGAGGAATCTATAAAAATGGCTGAGGAAGGAGGAGGATTAGCAAGAAGACCCACTCCTAAACAACAACAAGATCAAGGAGAGGAGGAAGAATCAACCTTTAAATTTCCCATCCACGAACCAGAAGATAATCATGATGAGGAAATAAAAATGAAAAACATACCTCCTTCTGTGTTACCAAACTTTTATGGCATGGCTTCAGAAGA